>CANXYI010323660.1:0-10637 GCA_948208565.1 Hura crepitans | reverse complement strand
TCAAGCATCCTCAACAACTCATTCAGTCACCCATACTAATAAAAAGCCATCACACATATAAATGGCATAATGTGCTCTATGTATATCCAACATGTCATATAATAAGTATATAGTCCATTTCACACTTATACATCCATATGGCATCATAATTACAATTCAATTCTACATACTTCCTTATTAATGAACATTCACTACCATGCATCTAAAATAGCACAATTCATGTTTAAAAACCAATTATATGCATTATTTCATAGCACACATATACCTTAACATATAACATGGCCATTCAGCCATAAAGCCTTTGGCACACCAAGAGGACAATTTTAATGATACAACACCACATATAACTTAATTCCATGCCAATCAACATGTATCCACACCCTAAAAATTCAAAAATAAACATACTCACCATTATGCTCCAAATAGAGCCATTCGACCATAATAGTAACATCATTCGTACATATACTTCCCATCATGCCCTTCATATTTAAAGCATCATATAAGCACATTTAAACATCTTACATACTAATTAATACTTTTAACTCATAATTACTCATTATATGGCATCAACTATACAATTCCATGCACATACATATTATGAAAATTTAGGACACTATCAAATTTACAAGTTTTAACTCTAATTCAAGCTTAAGAACCACCTAAACCTTTGCCTTTCTTTTGTCATGAGCTTTGTCAATTTTCTCAACTGCCTATTACAGATTTAATTTGTAAAAATTCAAAATAAATCATAAGGCCATCAAAAATTAAAAATGACCACACATATCGACTCTTGAGCACCCTAAGAACATAGGAAAAAATATTGGGTTTTGAAAATTCTTACTAAATCGAAAGAGATTACTATTCATCGAAATGAAAATTAGGCTAAATCTTTTAATTTTCTTTGAAATTCTCACTTTCAATATGCTCTAGAGGTCATGGAGGCACCAATAATCATTTTAATCAAACCAAATGTAGCTTAAGTTAAAGAATCAAAAAGAAAAAATGGTGGAAAAATGTGGGAGAAGCCGTCAGCTTCAAAGGAAGGAGAGGAGGGAAGAGATATTCACCAAAACAAGTGGGTTCGACCCTATTTATAATTTTTGCAATTTAATTAACTTTTCCCATTTTCTTCTCTCTTCTTCCTTTTTTCCTTCTTCTTTAAGCTCAATTAAACCACAAATAAACATTCAAAAATTCACTTTATTAAGGCCTCATAACCCTTTAAAAATCTAAGCTTGAAAAACGAGAAAAACCAAATTAACTGACCACTTTTATGTTACCCGATTTTTAATAAAAATAATTTTCAATCTCTAAAAATTCTAATTTTAGTGCCAAAAAGCTAATTAAAATTTTTGAGTATCAGGTTGTATTAATCTTGAAATTTTTTGAGCAACTTTTAAAATATTTTACAGTTATTCTTTGGCTTGTTCACTATTCATAAGATATTATTGTAAAAACTTTCTTAGCATTTTTAACCAACCAAACAAATTTCGATTGGTTTCAAACTTTGCTCAAAATTATTTTATGATTAGTACTTCCATTTGATAGCTTTAGTGTATCCTAAGTTTTAAGAACACTATTTATCTTGGGAAAGTACTATTCATAAAAGTCAAGATTTTCATTACTTCCCCTCTTAAAAGAAATGTTGTCCTCGACATTACCTAGTTCAAATAGATTAGGGTACTGCTCTTTTATCTGAGCCTTTGTTTCCTATGTTACCTCTTTTATCCCATGGTTCTTCTAAGTAACTTTTACTAACAGAACTATCTTTTTTTCTCAATTCTTTAACCTCTTTGGCAAAAATCCAGATAGGTTCTTATTCATAAGATAGATCTAGTCTCACTTCAACTTCTCCCACTGAGAGTACATGTGTTCGATCCAATCTATATATTCTAAGCATATATATGTGGAAGACATCATGAACTTGCTGAAGTTCTATTGGTAAGGCTAGTTTATAGGCTACTGACGCCATATGTTCTTTCACTTTGTATGGCCCAATAAACCTCAGACTCAGCTTTCCCTTTTTGCCAAAATGTAGGACCTTATTCCATAGTGAAACCTTTAGAAACACCTTATCTCTCAATTCAAACTCAACATCTTTCCTCTTGAGATTAGTATAAGACTTTTGTCTATCAAAAGCTACTTTCAATCCATCCCTGATAATCTTTACCTTCTCCTTGACATCCTTGATTAAGTCTAGTCCCATAAGTTTAGTTTCATTGAGCTCACTCTAGCACAAAAGAGTTTTGCACTTTCTTCCATATAGTGCCTCATAAGGAGGCATGCCCAAACTTACTTAATGGCCATTGTTATATGGAAACTCTATTAATGCAAGATATTTATCCCAGTTACCTTTAAACTCGATGGCGTAACTCCTTAACATGTCCTCAAGCACTCGATAAAGATGTCTCATCATCAACATAACATCATACATATCCAAACATTCAATCACTCAAGTATCGAATGATTACCTAAATTACTCTTTTTGACTGGCCATTAGTTTGTGGATGAAATGTTGTGCTAAAACTTAATCGAGTACCTAAGGCATTATGAAGTTTCTTCTAAAACCTCGATATAAACGTGGGTGCCAATTTGATATGATTGAAGATGGCACTACATGTAATCTAATGACTTCATTATTATATAATTCAATAAGCTTCTCCATGGAATAGTCCATCCTTACTAGTTTGAAATGAGTTATCTTTGTAAGATGATCTATAACAACCCATATGGAATAACACTTGCTCCTTGTCAAATGCAATGCAACCACAAAATCCATAGTGATTCTGTCCTATTTCCATTTTGGAATTGCTATAGGTTGCAGCAATCCAGATTAAACCTAATATTTTACCTTCATTACTGACAAGTAAGGCATTTGTTCATAAATTCTAATATGTCTCTCTTCATACTAGGCCACCAATAGGATAACTTTAGATTTTGATACATCTTAATGCTACTAGGATACATAGCATAAGGAACATTGTGAGCCTCATATAAAATCTATTTCTTTAACTCTTCAACATCTGGAACATAAATCTTGTTGTAGAATATAGACAACCATTACTTTTCATCTCATACTTAGTAGGCTTCCCTGCTTGATGGCACTTATCATGGTCATCAACTTATGATCATCCTTTTGACTATCTTTAACTTGCTGTAACAAAATGGACTTGACTTGAATCTCTGCCAACAAAACATTATCAAGCATAAGCTAAAGCCTGACATTCATGGCTCTCATAGTTGCCATGAACTTTCTATTAAGAGTATCTACCACTACATTAGCCTTGTCAGGATAATAGTCGATCAGACAGTCGTAATCCTTAATCAACTTTATCCATCATCTCTACCTCAAGTTTAGCTCTTCTTGTGTTAAAAGATACTTCAAACTCTTATGATCAGTGTACATGTAGCACTTGTCTCCATATAGATAGTGTCTCCAGATCTTCAATGCAAACACTATTGATGTAAGCTCTAGATCATAAGTAGGGTAGTTCTTTTTATGTGGCTTTAACTATCTAGAAGCATAAGCAACTACTTTGCCTTCTTGCATCAAAACACAACCCAACCC
This sequence comes from Hura crepitans, assembly GCA_948208565.1. Classification (NCBI taxonomy): domain Eukaryota; kingdom Viridiplantae; phylum Streptophyta; class Magnoliopsida; order Malpighiales; family Euphorbiaceae; genus Hura; species Hura crepitans. Next base: position 7,069 of record CANXYI010323660.1, on the reverse strand, counting down.
ATTATATGAAGCATCACTGTAGATAGTGAATTCCTTCTTAAAAATTGGCTAAACCAGAATTAGTGCTTTTGTTAACATTATCTTAAGCTTGTCAAAACTCTCTTAACATATATCATCCCAGATAAAGTTGACATCTTTCTTTAATAAACAAGTCATCAGTATTGCTATTAAATAAAAACCCTTAACAAACCGTCTGTAGTAACTAAACAACCTAAGGAAACTCCTAATCTCAGTGGTGTTCCTAGGTGGCTTCCACTCTATAACTACTTTAATCTTACTAGGATCAACCTGAATCCCCTCTACAGAAGCTATGTGTCCAAGAAAAGACACCTCACTAAGCCAAAACTCACACTTAGTGAGTTTGCCATAGAGCTTTTCTTCTCTCAAAATCTATGCAACTGTCCTCAAATGTTGTTCATGCTCTTCTTTGCTCTTAAAATAAACCAAAATATCATTAATGAAAACAACCATAAACTGATCAAGATACTGTATAAAGACTTTATTAATAAGATCCATAAAAGCCAATGGAACATCAGTAAGCCCAAATGGCATTACCAAAAACACATAGTGGCTATATCTTGTTCTAAAAGTTGTCTTTGCCATATTAGACTCCTTTACTCTCAACTGGAAGTAACCTGACCTTAAATTGATCTTGGAGAACACTCCAACCCCCTTAAGCTGATAAAAAAGATCATCAATCCATGGCAATGGATACTTTTTACTAATGGTCACTTTGTTCAGTTGTCTGTAATCCACACATCATCGTAGAGAACTATCTTTCTTCTTCACAAATAACACTAGAGCTCCCCAAGGCAAAACACTCGCCTTATGAAGCCCTTATCAATCAACTCTTAAAGTTAAATCTTTAACTCCTTTAACTCTATTAGAGCTATCAATATCAGAGTAGTGCTAGGTAACACCTCTATACTGAACTCGAGTTCCCGTTCTTAAGGCAAATGGGGCAACTCTTCAGGAAATTCATTTGCAAACTCTAACACTACTGGTATGTTACTAGCATCTGGCTCTCCACTATGGATATTATAAACATGAGCTAATAGAGCTTGACAACCTTTTCTTAACATGTGCCTTGCTATTACTATGGAGATAACATTGGATAAAAAGTCTATCCTCTAACCCACAACTATAATCTTAGCCCCATCTTTATCCTTAAGAGTCAACCTCTTTAACTTCCAATCTACCATAGCCTAATACTTGGACAACCAATCCATGCCTAATATCAAGTTAAACTCATCAAACAATAGCTTAATGAGATTAAACAATAACTGGTGTCCTCATACTGTCAATAAACACTTCTTGTAGACCTAGTTTACTGTGACACGCTGACCTAAGAAATTGCTAACCATAATCTCTAGGCCCATAAGCTCTGACTCTAACCGTCAGTCTTATGCTTGTGATATGCAAACTTATGAATATGTAAACCTTAGATCAATTAAAGCCAAAATAAGTGAGTCAAAGAGAAGAAAAGTACCAGCTATGACATCTAGCTCATCAACCTCCTCTTATGCCCTAATAGCATACTATCGGGTAAAAGCTCTGTGCTTAGCTTTAGACTCTACTCTATCCCTCTGAGCTCCCTTTAGTCTATCTCCTTAGTCTCCTTTCTGACTTTTGATAGATGTAGGCATAGATCTCTAACTAACATTAACCTTGGTTGGACAATCACAAAGGAAGTGATCTAATAAACCACACCTAAAGCATACACTCAGTTTACTCCTCTAACACTCCCATTTGTGTAGCTTATGGGAACTTAAACACTGAGAAATCTAGCCACTCTTGGTCATAAAAACTGGGGTACTGGTAGCTTAAGACTATTTTCCAATCTTACCCTTATACCTCTGACCTGTCTTCTGAGACTGTCTTTATTTTTGTGATTGTTGGGGTGCCCTAAATTATTTTTCTCTGAATTTCTTTCCTCACTATTGCACTATACTAGATGGTCCCTATCCAAAAGATATCTTATTTTGATAAAACTCCCACTTCTCTTTTTGCACACCCTTAATGAAGTGACAAACTGTAACCAACTAGGAGAAATCCATGATTTTTATAGGGACCACTTATGAGTTAATGTCTACATACAATCCCTTCTCAATGTGCTTTCACTTGTCAACTTTAGTAGAGATGGTGTCTTTGGCATACCAACCAAGCATAGTGAAATCCTTCTTATACTCACATATAGACTTCTATCCTTACTTAAGGTTTATGAATTCTTGCCTTCTATTATCAAGATAGTCTTCAAGGATATACTTCTTATGGAACTCAGATAAGAAAAACTCTCATGTTTGATTGTTCACTCTTATTTGCTCAATTAAGCTATCCTAACACTTGCTTGCCTCCTCTTGTAGCAAAGATATAGCATAGATAACTTTCTCCTCTAGGGTACATCACATCTACTTCATGATCTTCTCAGTGTGGTCTACTTAGTACTTTTCCTTCCTAAGCTTTAGTGTACTTTGGCCCCTAAAATCTTTTGCTATTATCTTCTTGATACACTCTAGATAGGTTTTTAAAGGGCTAAAGGAACCTCTTGCTACTATGGTACTAGTGGTAGTGTAGCTGCTATAACCTATCTCAAAAGCTACAACATCTCTTATAGAAATATTGATAAAATCTAAGCCGCTGAAGATACTTACCTCGTTACACTACCAGACATAGAGCTAACTCTATTGAACTTATGTCTCATGAATATAGAAGCCTATCCTTCCTCCTTTATATAGGGTGCACTCATCTTAATTGCAAGCATAAGAACACTTGGTAAGCCTTGGTACTCCTACATTATGAATTGTATAGATTTAACCCCTATAGCACTCTTATATTACTTAGGAACGCCTAAACCAGAGCTCTAACATCATAAAATGTGACACCCCTTACCCGATCTGGTCGCTAAACACGACTAAAGAGTTTCCATATGGCATGCTATCTGATCTCAACTCATAATACAACATTATTTAAAATAGCTCATCTTTCATGATTAAAGCATCAAAATCTAAGTTTTCAAAAACTTTTGAAAAATTGAGTTATCTATTCAAATTTGAGAATCCTAACGCCAAAATATCAATAGCATAATGGTTATACCGGGCACTATCCCAAAATTTGAATAGCAACTTATAATTAAAAAAACACATCTAAAAACATTTCTCCCTAACTCTGTGATCCTTCTAATGACTCCAAATCACACAACAGCACAAACACAATCTCAACCTCAGAAAGAGATATCATACAAGTTTAAAACATACCAAATATCTTAAACAAGGTTACAAAACCATAAAACACATTTAAATTTATAGTACAGATGGTTTAGGCCTATAACTTAAACATTTCAACTTAAGAGTGCTTCTTCTACTATCTATATAATTCATAACTAACTATTTACAACAAAACTATACCAAAAGCAAAGCTTCTTCTTAGTAGTCTTGGTGTCCAGAGGCTTTGGCTCAAATGTCCTTCTTACCTATGCATCGAAAGTAAAAATGACACACTAAGCAAATAGCTTAGCGGTGAAATTGAATTAACTCATGTAATATAGCCATTAATTATCATGCATTATTATTTTCTTATTTGCAATACCATACAGAAGTCATAATATGTAAAATGTTATACATAACATATACAAGTGAAAATATGTTGCTAAAATAACACAAATCACATATTATCATAAAGAACACATTTCACATGCTAATTTAATCATCATAAGACTAATGAAACAGTCCATTATATAACATTCCATAAAATCATTATTTATCGTCCATATGACAAAAACACATATCCTATGGATAATGGGGGTGGATAGCCAGTACAACCTCTATAAACTCAAAGGTCTATTCACTAACATGGATCCAAAGATTAAACATATCATGAGACCCAAAGTTCAAACACAACATAAGTCCAAGACTGAGCAGAGCATGAGTATAAGGAAATCATAGCATTGTGGCCATTACAATCATTTATGTACCTGAATTTCTTCTACCAATATGGATTTGAAGATCGAGAATATATAAGCCATTGGGTAAAACTAAAAATGGACTCATAGACTAAAAACATGAAAAGCATTGTAGTGCCCTAGCAGCTACTGCTATACCCTTAGTTGACTAGTCAACCTATCCATTTAGGTTGTTACTCATATGTGCTATTAACCAAATTCTTTTTAGTTCTAGCATTTTAAGTTACCTTAAGATGGCTTTTAATAATGGTAAGATTAACAAATGACTATATCAGGAAAATTAATTTTTATATCATTTTTATGGTGATCATTCATTCATATCTTTTAATATCACATTACAAAAACCATCATTATGCCTGTCCTACGGAAGTTGCACTTAAGGCATCACAATCCATCAATTTGTTATTACATGATCCACTAAGTTATAAACTCTTCTTATTCACTTAGCCATAATGGTTATACATAAGCACCATGACACATGCAAAGCCATATTTAAAAGTCCATATTTATATGTATATAGCCATAACATGCTTAAAATCACAATACCAATATTCAATTTCCATCTCATGATCAATAAAGAATAATTGACCATGCATATCCACTTTATGCTTAATTCAAAGCATTAATAAGCTTGGTTTGCCCATTAAGGCCATTCGGCCACAAAGCCCCAAGCAATAAACTAATATCCAAAATTTTACATTATACCTCATATATAAATGCTCATAAGGCTATATTCATGTATAAGTAAACATTCATCCTCGTTACATGCATATACCAGCATATATATATGTATATATCCTGAACTTTGTAACATCAACATGCTTCAAATCCTCATGTCCATCTACATGTATATTCATACAAGTGCATACAACAAGACTAACATATACCACTCAAGCATCCTCAACAACTCATTCAACCACCCATACCAATAAAAATCCATCACATATATAAATAGCATAATATGCTCTATGTATATGCAACATGTCATATAATAAGTATATGGTCCATTTTAACATTTACTACATCTATATGGCATGATAATTATAATTCAATTCTACATAATTCCTTATTAATGACCGTTCACTATCATGCATCTAATATAGCATAATTTATGTTTAAAAACAAATTATGTGCATTATAACATAGCACATACATACCCTAACATACAACATGGCCATTCGGCCATAAAGCCTTTGCCATACCAAGAGGGCTATTTTAATCATACAACACCACATATAACTTAATTATATACCAATCAACATTTATCCACATCCTAAATATGCATAAATAAATATATACATCATCATGCTCCAAATAGGGCTATTCAGCCATAATAGTAACATTAACCATACATGCACTTCTCGTCTTGCCATACACATTCAAAGCATCATATAAGCATATTTAAACATCATACATACTAATTAACATGATTTACTCATAATTACTCATTATATGACATTAACTATATAATTCCATACATATACATATTATAGAAATTTAGGGCATTGTCAAATTTGAAACTTTAAATCGACCAAAATGATCATAATGCAACCTCAAGGACTACCTAGAACTTTACTTTTCCTTTGTCACGAGCTTTGTTGGTTTTCTTAATTGCCTATTACAAATTTGATTTTAAAAAATTCAAAACAAATCATACGGGTATCAAAAATTAAAAATGACCTCACATAACGACTCTTAGGCACCCTAAGATCATGGGAAAAAAATATTAGGTTTTAAAAATTCTTACCCAATCGAAAGAGGTTACTATTTATGGAGATGAAAACCAGCCTAAATCTCTCGATTTTGTTCAAAATTCTCACTTCTATGCTCTAGAGGTCGTAGAGGCACCAGAGTCATTTTAATTAGACTAAATGGTGCTTAACTTAAGGAATCAAGAAGAAAAAATAGAGGAAAATAGGGGAGAAGCTATCAGCTTCAAAGGGAGGAGAGGAAGGAGGAGATGTTAACCAAAATAAGTGGACTTGACCCTATTTATAATTTTTGGAATTTAATTATTTTTTTTCCTATTTTCTCTTATCTCTCATCCCTTTCTCCTTCTCCTTTAAACTTAATTAAACATTCAAAAATTCACTTTATTTAGGCCCTATAATCCTCTAAAAATTAGAGCTTGAAAAATGAGAAAAACTTAATTAAGTCGCCATTTTTATGTTACCTAATTTTTAATAAAAAATACTTCTTAATCTCCAAAAATTTCAATTCCAAATCCAATAGGCTAATTAGAATTTTTAAGTATCAGGTTGTATTAACCCTAGAATTTTCTGAGCAACTTTTAAAATATTTTACGGTTCAACTTTGCCTTGGTCACTTTTCATAAGACACTACCGTAAAAACTTTCTTAGCATTTTTAACCAACCAAATAACTTTCGATTGGTTTCAAACTTTGCCAAAATTATTTTATGATTAGTACTTCTATCTAATACCTTTAGTTTATCCTTGGTCTCAGGAACATTATTCATCTTAAGAAAGTACTATTCACAAAAGTTGGAATTTTTTGGTCGTTATAATACAAGCATATCATCATAGTCATTAGAATTAGAGTTAGAACTACTTACCTCAATTTTTTATGTTTCATATTTTGTTCTAGATTGTTCGATAGTAGTGTCTGGACTTCATGATCTGAAAATGCCATCAAACCAATGTTTTCTTATTCCTTTTTTGAATTAGTTGAGCTTTCACTTGAGTTATCATTATAACTACACGTTGCAACCATAGCTTTCTTCTTATACTTTCTATGCTTTTTCTTTTGATATAGACACTTAGATTTTATATGTCCAAGCTTATTGCAATTATGGCAAATGACCTTATTAGAATACTTATGAGGAGATTTGCTTCTCTAATATAAGAGTCTATAAAGGTGATTTTTGTGAGGCTTTTTGCCTTTTCTATAGAGGTTTTTGAACTTTCTAGTTATAAAAGCAAGCTTAGCATCAAATATGGAAGAATCACTCTCGCTAGAGCTAACTTTAAGAGCAATTCCATTCTTTTTCTTTTTTGCTTCCTTTTCTACATCTTAGCTCCTTATGAATATTTCATGGGATAATAGAGACCCATGAACATGATCAAATATTAAAGTACTCATAACCTTATCAA
>CANXYI010323598.1:0-29331 GCA_948208565.1 Hura crepitans | reverse complement strand
CTCTTCCAGAATTCCTTTAAAAAGAACTCCTAGGTAAGATCAATTGCTGCCTTCCTCTTTTTTAAAGTATCTTACTAGTAGAAGGCCTCTTCCTACAGTAAGGAGGTGGAGCACTTTAGACATTCATCCTCAGAACACTTCAGCTGCTCTAAAATCCTAGTGGTCTGCTCCAGCCAGTATTCTGCTCTCGCTGCATCATCCTCCCTTGCACTTAGGAGGTCCACTACTCCAATCTTTTTCATCCTCTCTAGATACATCTTCTACAATGCTAAGGGAGCTAGTGGAGGTAAAAGATGTGTAACAGGAATTGGAGCTGGTGGTGGTAATGGTAGAGGTGCTACAGTATGTCTTAGCAAATCCACTGTTTACTATAGTAAAGCTAGAGAAGCCTGAGTCTGAGGCTATGGCTAAGGTGGCACCTAGTGAGTAGCATCGTTAGGCTCTAGGATGGCTGCACTCACCTTTAGTCCATATAGGGTGGTAGGAGCATGACTAGCCATTTCTTCCCCTTGATCTGGTATGGTCTGCTTACTTATCGTGTCAAAATTGTACCAAAAATAATTATCAACTTCGAACAGTGTAGCTTGACCCAAAACAAAACCCTAGACTCATGCACTCATTATAACATGCATAGGAACACCTAAATCTGCTCTGATACCACCAAATGTAACACCCCCTGCCCATTCCATCCTTGGATTTCCCTAGAGAGCTTTCATTTAACACATACCCAACTTTAATCAATGTTGACCTAGCTTACCCATTTTGTATTTTTGTCTACTTAACCTTTTGTTATTGCCTATCTTAGATTGTTAAAATGTCATATTATAACTACCTAACATTTATAGACAATCGAGTAGCATAACGACTACCTGGGTGAAAAACCCCAAAATATTCTTGAAAGAAAAATACTTCTAAAGCCATTTTTGTATCAAACCCCACTCTTAGACTCTTTTAATCCTCCTAAACATCATCACATATTAGTACACACAACAGCAAATAGGGTCTCAAACCCATAGACACATAGTTATAAATATGTATATTATATATCAATAACCAACTCCATACAGACATATAAAGTTATTAACTCAAGTTTTACTTCACATCCCATTACCCACACTATAACTACTATACATAAGTGCATATGTACAACAAACCAAAAGAAAAGCAAAATATACCCAAATGACTCAGAAGTAGCTACATTAGTGTTGTCTGAAGCTGAATGACCCTCAATCTATAGCTTGTGTATTAGAACACTGACACACTGAGTATAAACTTAGTGGTAGAATAAACTAAATATAATATGTCACAGTGCAAGCATACACATGAATCATGAAATGCATAGGTTTAGATGCCATATACCCTATCTAATTATGTCTAGTCCTTTTATCTATTTAAGTCCATATATTAAGTTCTTAATACAATTCATTATATTTTAGGCCCATAACAGATAGACAACACTTTAAGACACCGAATAGAGGGAACTATCCTATGTGGTGGCTCACATTTTAGACCTTAATAGCTGCACCTACCTTGCCTAATAATAGGGATCAGTCTATAGGCCTCCTAATACTAGACTAGTATATAGCAAGGATTAGTCCATAGACCTCCTAATATATGTAAATGGGATAGTAAGGATTAGCCTCATGGGACCTCCCAATACCCCGAATCACATCTCTGAACACCACAGGTGAATAGCAAGGATTAGCCTTACGAGACCTCTTAATATCCATAGATAACAAATGGGTAATAGGGATCAGCCCAGGTGGACCTCCTAATATCTGAGCGTGTAGGGTTCATCTCAAAACCTCGATAGCTGTACCTGCCATATCCAACAGACAATAGTGGCCCTAAGAGGACCAAATTGCCTAGTAGCTATTAACTCCCTAGTTGACTGGTCTACCCATCTAGTGGGTGTCTACTTGATGGGCCAAATTACTATGTAAGACTGTTATTCTTAAGTTTATTAATTCTTCAGTCTAGTATGTCACTAAGTCACATGCCATGCCAAGTTACACACAAAATGTCACATTTTGCCTATAGTCGTAAAGTTACTATTCATTTAGTCAGTTTACAAAATTGTTACTATTCATTTGGTCAATTTTAAGTTTCATGTCCTTCGTGACTCCATCCATACCAACTCTAAATTCCATTACTTCCTTACATGTCCATTCACAAGATATATTCCACACAATAAGGTACATATTCATGCCATTTTCTAAGTCATTACCTCACTATAATATACATATCCACTTAATCCATTATTTCACCAATTTTTCATGCCATATATGTTAATATCATTATCTATTTTTAATCATGGTTCACACACTCCATTTACATCTTATTTTCCTACCTAACATGCCATATACATACTCATTAATGCCATGTTACTTCACACACACCATTCGGCCAAAGCACACACATGCATATGCACTTAGATTCCTTTCCAATTTATCATAAAAAAACCTATTATTTTAAGTCCATTAACATTACTAAAACACTATTTTACCTTATTGTTATACCTACCACCATGAATACACAATTTCATACAACATAAATGCACAAATTCATGGACATTCCATAGACATACTAAATTTTAGTCTATTCCACATACCTAGGGTGTGAAAACACCCTTTTCCCTACCACTTGGAGGCTTGTATCCTTGCTCTCCTTCAAAGGTTTCTTTGACACCTAAACATAAACAATTTAACCTTAGAAAAATTCTCAAAAATTTTAAATCTAAGACCATGGCTAATCTTACCAAAAATAAAAAGTGGATTAAAAACACTTAAGAAAATGACACTATTCACTCAAGTGTGAGATCTCTCAATCTAGGCTTTGTTTCTCACTTATGTCAGAAGATTTGTGTTCTAAAGATATGAAGGCTAAGATTCATATAATTTTTGTGAATTTTAGTAGAGAGAGGGGAGAGAAAATTAAGAAAAAGAATGGGAGATGTGAGAGAATGGCATCAAATTTTCAGGGCATGGAGGAGGAAGATAACTCTTTTACACATGTGAGCCATGCATATGTAACCACTTATATAGGGGTATGTGGGTGGCTCCGATCGTGACATGTGGCGATTTGACGGCTTATATTCTCCCTATGCCTTTTTAAGCTTCAGAAATTCATAGAAAATTCTTTGGACTTCTAAAAATACTCATTTTAGTTTTAAAAATCCTTAATTAGTGTCACTAAGGCCTATGTAAAATTTCAAGCTAAAATGCCATAGTTGACTTTTTGACACTCTTCACTCGCTAGAATAAAATATTCAAAAAAATATCAAATGACCTTAAAAAATTAAAATTCCTTCTCCATCATCCTCATTGGAATTTTTGAGGTGTAGGATATGGTATTTTTGAGTCTGTCCAGGCACATTCTGGGGCTGTCTCAATAGAAACTCATTTTATCTTCCCATTCACTAGTTCTCAACCCGAAATGATTTATTAGTTCAGCTAAATTTTTAAATTCATTCTTTTTACCCATTTTTAGGCCTGTCAAAGTTTTATGACCAATACGCCCCTTTTTGGCCTCATGGCGATGCCCAGCATCATAAGGAACATCACTCGAGCCTAAAAGGTACTATTCCTAAGACCCTGACTTACAGGCATTGCATGTAATGAGCTATGATCACATAAATGAGAGATTCTAGAACGTGGCATGATATTTCTATATAGCAAATTGAGAATGATGAAATGTGACATGTGATATTTTGAGTATGTTTATGAACAAGTTATGTCATGAGATTATATGGGACGAGAAGGATGTTAAGTAATTAGAAAGGATTTGGAACACTACATGGGTACATGGATTATGCCTTTGATGTGATATTATGGTAAGATTACTTTATTAATTATGTTATGACATTAAAAATATTTAAGTTACAAATTTATAATGCATGAAATAGATAATGTGAAAACTTAAACATGATACTATGTGTATAATTACGTTAGATTTGAATGAATCATCTCTATTTGCTTGCATATTTTGACAAGGCTACATAATATGGTATGACAAATATTATGAGCATGATGTGATTGACTCTGTCTTGTACTTCACTATATTATCTATCAATAAGTCCATTTTTGAGTTATGGAGCCTAAGGTATGAATTAACTTAAAGGTGCAATTATATGATGTGAATGAATAGATGTTTTGTTTAGATAGATGCCATAAGAATAAACTTATGCCATGAGAATAAACTTATGATACGATGTGTAATACATTATATGAGAATTCAATTTGAATGGATACACATGTTTTGTATAAGTAAAGTTATGCACTTGTCAAACATGCGACACAAAAATTTCTTCCATGAGACATGTGAATATATGGTAAGATAATGATAAGATTATAAGTATGATGATATAATGTGATATGTGATGGCCATTGTGATAAGCAATGCGAATATGATTGTGATGTGGAATAATGAGGTATGGGATTATGATTGTGATGCACAATAATGGAAATGAGATTATGTAAATGAGTAGCAAATGTTGACATAAGCTCAATTTATGAACACACCATGTAATGATGAAAAATTACGTACTATTTGAAATGAGAATGAGATTCCAATGTGAAAATAAATCTATAATGGCCATATCAACATGACAAGTAATACCTATGTATGACTAGACTACGAATAGCATTGGGATGAGATGGTATGCCAATATGGGATTTATGTAGTAGTATCATGGCTTTCTTTATATAAGATATTATGGGTGTAGCCATGTAAACCTCACTTTAAGTACTGTACAAATTTACTAGTATAGTTGTATATGCCCTATTTAGCTACTATATATCATATGTGTGCTCTTTAAAGCAAATTGGAATATACAGATATAGTTGTGTAAGACCCACTTAGGTATCCTACATTATATATGAACTCATTCCTTATATGGTATTGCAACTATGGGTACATAAGCCCACTTGGGTACCATGTATATGTGTGATTACCTGTTATCCATTCTACCTTAGTTGAGGTTTATAGTGGGCTAAATCAAATTGAACTTAAAATAGTGAATTAAAAGAAGAATATATGCATAAGGTTAAAATTGAGAAAAGGATAATATATGATACATTTGTAACGTCTTTGTTGTAATTTAACACATAACAAGAATAGTGAAGAATGCATACAACTAAGGTATGTCTTATGATGAATATGTAACTTCCTTATTAAATTATGGGCATGTGTATGTGTGAATGTCCTATGAAACTAGACATGATGGTAAGTACAAGTAAGTTTTAGCATCACATTTACCATGAATATGAGTGCGACTCACATATGTAGTTTAAATTGAAAATTGATTATCGAATATTTGTGTATCAAACATAATGATTATAAATGTAATGGGTGTCACTTTGGAATATGAAATATGAGTAACATGATGAGATGATTAAAGAGAAATGGGTATTATAGGCCTATAAGATGAATGAGTTAGATACATACATGATGATATAATGATAGCAAACATATAGATAGGGATTAAATGAACAATTATAATGTTATGTGTCTAATGGTTCATTAACTAAGACATAAGTATGATGTAGAAATTAGAAATGTTAATATGTGAAATCACACTTTTAGTGATATGAGTATAATATATAAGCTATGTAAGATTTAGGGGTATAGTGGAATGAATACTTTAATAAATTAGGAAGAGATTGTGGTTAATGAATTCATATAAATTACATGTTTATGTATATACCAATGCTTATATTGTGATATATGTGTACATGTGATACTTCAGACTCTAGCAACCTAGAACATATATGTAAGTAAGAATATGTGCATAAGAGTGTTACAAAAGAATTTTTTTTTAATAAAATGGTGTATGTTAATTATACAAAGTATGCTTGAGGAAAATAGTCTATGCATGAATAAGATATGCTATGTTGATGTCTTGTAAACAATTCATGTGAAAGTTTTACTATGGTGAATTATGAATAACATGATTATATGGAACTATAAATTATTTTAAGTTAGTTTATATAAAATCAAGCAAGTTTTTCTTAGCATGCTGGTGTTTCCATGTGTAGGTTGTAAATTAAGCATCGATAAAGGAAGCACTTACAAAGTGGGATTTATAGCTGATGTTTGAGAGCATATTGTGTAATTGACATATGCTTGCATTCTTTTATTTAAATGCTATCATTTAATTATATTATTTTTAGATAAGTTTCTATTTCCTTTAGGTTGTAAAGTTTTTAAACTATGGTTGGTTTTTCCTTAATATTCTGCTTTTGGTTTGGGTTAAGTTTTTAGAATCCTTATTCTTATATTCAATATGGCATGGTATGGATTTGTGATTGTGCTATACAACACACCCTATTGGGTTGAATAGGATGAGTGATATGAGATAAGGTCATCCTTGTCAAAAGTATATTTGATTATGTGTGTGCATTTCTTAGGTGGATATGTGAGCATTTAGTATATTTTGCATCTTAAGCACATAATGTGACACTCTTTTATCTGATGACTCTACTTATCAGGAAGAAAGGCATCACACTTAAACCCAAAATTATTTGTTATGAACAATAATATAGCCATTCTAAAATAAATGTCATTTATTAGAAAACTAAACATTATTTTGCCTTGTAGTGCTTTTCTAATTAAGTGGCATTTTTTATCATTACTATTTATTTTTATTAGTTCTATTTCTTTTCTATTGTTACTTTTCCTTTCATAAAATTTTAAGGGCTTTTCAAAAACATTATTGTTAATACGTGAAAATTTTATTTTATGTAATTTTTAAAAATTATGATGTATGATAGAAGTTCCTCAAATTTGATTTTACATAATAAGATCATAAAATAAATATTAAGATAAATTCTTGGAACCTTTTTTCTCTAGCTTTTAAGGCTTATCTTAATCATTTGATTTTTGCTTGAGTTTTTCACATTTCTTGGTAGAGTAATTTCAAAAATGATAACATGAAATAGATTTCTAGGAAGGTCTCACTAAGGTTTAGTTATTATCAAAATTAGAATGTAGCCTTGAACTAACATATTTCACATGGAAAGAAATTTATTCAACTATGAAAATTTATTAATGATTATTAGCTACTATATTCTATAAATAAAATTATATTTGTTCTCCTTTGTTATATATTTATCTTTTCATTGAGTAAATGTACTCTCCTCAATTTCAACATATTTTGATCCTGCTAAGTGATAATTTAGATGCTATTAAAAGAATCCTATTCCTGTATATATTTGCTCCTTTAACACATAGAAGAGGTTGGCCAATACTTTTTCTTAGTTATAGATCTTCCATTTTTTGTTTGATATGTTTTTCTATGAGATATAAGGCTTGTAAACTTGCTTGGCCATGTTATGTATTATAGAGTGAAAAGGCCTATAGGTATATGACAAAGCATAATTAGATCATTAGTAATAGCAAATGTGTGCTTTATACATGCTGAATAAATAGTAGTTAATAGCATGTGTCTAACCATTTCTATAAAACAAAGAGAAATTTTAGTAGTCATTTAGGTCATTTTTATCCTTACAAAAGGGGAATGTGTGTGACACTTTTATTGGTTTTAGAGTAAAGGTTATAGGTCTTATAAACACTTATGAATTTGGCTTAGTGAGTTATTATGTAGTTAATCTTTACTGCATAGTTTTGTCTTATAGGAAATGTGGTTGCGCGATAGAGTTGGTAGAGGCCATAGTTATAGGAATCAAATTTTTAGGATAGGAAACATTGGCCAACCTTATAAAAATACTTTTCCTTTAATAGCTCTAGAAGAGACTTTGAAGAATGATATAAATACAAGCAGCGAGAACCTTACTGATGATACCTCATAAGGAAATATTTCTGGAGTAAATTTTACTTCCTTATTTCCACTTTCTCAACATTACATTTCATCTACCGCTTCTCCCTTAGCTCAATTTCATGCTTATATGGGTACCAATTTCATTATGACATTGGCATAAGTATTTGTAATTATAATGGCATTAAATGACTAGCACTAAACATAATGGGATATCATTTACTATTGCCAAAAATTAGGGGCAGAGACTTTTGAAGGTTCCATAGATGCCAAAAAGGCTGATGATTGGTTAATGAAATTAGAGAAGCCTTAATCTTCTATGAATTTATCTAATATGGATAAGGTAATATATAATAGTACATTTTTTCATGGCATAACTAAAAGTTGGTTTGATAGGATAAGCTGCCTTTATAAAGATGATTTGACCTAGAATGCTTTTATAAATGAATTTCATAAGGCTTATATCATAAATAGTTATAAGAAAGAGAAAGATAGATTATTCTTTAACCTTATCTATGTTAGTATGCCAGTTATAAAGTATGCTAATGAATCTAAAGATTTGTGTAGATAAGTCGTGCATTTTGCTAGAGAAGAGAAGGATAAGTTATTAGTTATATACATTTCATGTAATATATGAATATCATTTGTTACATTTCATGTAATATATGAATATCATTTGTTAATGATATGACATACTTTAGTTTAGGGCTTTTATTTATTCATTTGCTTGATAATTAATCTTAAACTACACATTAAAGTCCCTATTATACAATTATGGTACAAAGATAATCATGAACACATGTTATACTTCTTGCATGGGTTAAGTAATTGTTTTTACAATATGTGATCATTCATATGGATAAATGATATATGTCAATGAATAATTGTCATCAAATAAATTGTACAAGTATCTTTAGAGTTAAGCTCACTAACTATTTTATGTATCAAACGCTATACTTTATGAAATGCCCATAAGTTAAGGCTCCATGAACAGTACCTTTGAGGCTCAAAAAGTATGGTCGGAGTGTCAAGTCACCTTCACGAGGCTTAAGGCAGGGTGTACAAGTCATGAAACTTTAAAGGGGCTTGAAAATGATGAAAATGGCTTGATTTAAAGATTTATCAAAACCAATAAATTATTTTAGGCTATAATCTAGTAGACTGTAGGCTCAGATGGATTCGGGTCGGGAATGACATGGGATATGCTTGGATAGACCTAAAAATACCACATCTTAAAGATTAAAAATTCCTCTGAGTTTACTAGTGAAGGAATTTTTAAATTCTGAGGTTGTTGGCAACTTTTCCATAATTTAGGGTTTTGCACATAAATTAAGGTAGTTGGTTAACTATCATGTCGAGGGAATTTGGCTATAAAATTTTATAAGCCTCTAAATGGGACTAATTGAGGATTTTTAGAACAAATGTAATGATTTTTAGAGGTTCAAGTGATTTTAAAAATTCCTTGAAAGTTTTGCCAAAACTGAGCATTTTTGGGAAGCTCGAGTGACATGTGTCCCCACATTGGCCACCTCTACTCCTTTATTTCCATGGCTATTTCATCCTAAACTAGCCACCAAATGAGACCAAAAATTCCATTGATGAATGCCAAATTAAACCTTGAAGAGGTTAGAAGCAACAGGTTGCAATAAAATTTAAGAAAAATCTAAAAATATTTAAGTATACATAAAGGGGTACTTGGGAAAGAAATTCAAGTGTAAGTGTTTCTTATCCCATTTGAAAATTTTTCCTAGGGAATTTCATCACTCTAAGACTTCTCACATTCATAGAATTTTGACTAGAGGACAATGTAATTTTATAGGAATTTTCTTAGTGTTGTTGTGGCTATATAGGTGAGAAGGAGAATCAAAGGGAATCAAGGCATTAAGGTTTCCAAAGTGAGAGCAAAGGCTCAAAATTGAGAAAGTTATGTGAATTTAGAGCATTTAAGCCATGCCAATTCAAGTTTATGCGTAAAATGTGTAGGAAACATGCATAAAAGTTAAGGAATTCATGGTTAAAGTAGGTGTGTTTATGAATTAGGATTGTGTCCCTAATAATTAGGTGTGGTATGTATGACTTGTGTGAGGAATTATTGCAATGAATGAATGGAAGGACTATATCTCCATTTGGTCGAGAGATATGAGTGAGTGTGTGTGGCTTAATTAAAGTGGGGTTAGGATGATTTTTTTTTGTATTTAACATTAAATTACATGAATTGTGCATGTGTATAGTGAAAAATAAGAGTGTTAGTATCAAGCCTTAGTTAGTCGAGAGCTTGCCTTGGAATGTAGGCTTGGTGTATAGCAAGTTAACATGACATATTACATGGGAATTGGTATGTTAGAGATGGCATTATAGGTATATGTGGTGAAATTGGTGAAACAACGCTTATGTGTGTGTGTTTGCTATTGTTGAGGCATGTACAAGGCATGCCATGGCATGGTTTGTATGATAATTGCATGGTATGTGTACAGACATGCTTAAATGATGTTATTATATATGTATGTGTGATTGGATGTGAGGAAAAACATGTATATAGCAATTAGCACTTATTGGCTGAGAACTATGTAAGCTAAATTTCACATGATAGGCATGTTATGGTATGGTATGTGTGTTTGAAAATGGCATGACATAATTGGCACATGTTGTGTAATGTAAACTTTATCTAGGATAAGTGAATATGAGTGCATAATGAGATATGAAAATGGATAAGTGTTGGTAAGACATTTAAGGTTAAAGTGAAGTTGAAAAAGGGACTTAAAAATGGCTTAAAATGACTTGGTAAAATTAACCTCAAATAGACCTAAATTAGCATATGATTGGACCTAAATTTGGACATTTTGTGAGGTTTACATGAATTAAATTTAAAACCACTTTTAAGCTCATTTGATATGTATAATTTGAGGTGGCTTTAGGCCTATGATCATGAATGGAAATAGGTGCAATTGGCATAGGAAAATGACATGAAAAAGACCTATTTTGGGCATGTAATGGCATACGCAAAATATAAAACTGACCTATAATTGTCTAGTAAAATGACCTAAACATTTATACATTGAGAATGAACTTGAACATGGACATAATTAGGTTTAAAATAATGGATTACACTAGACTTAGTGTGAACTTAATTATACCTAAGAAAGGGACTTAAAATGCCTTTGAAAAATTGACTCGTAAATGTCTGGTAGGATAAAAAATAACTTGTAACTATCCAAGTCAAATTTTGACTGTCAAAATAAATTTATAACTATTTATTTTTTATTTCTAAATATTATAATATGATGATCAGTAATTAAATGGACATAAAATAAGGTTAGATGACCCATTAGTTAGACCCCTACTAGATAGGTTAACCGGTCAACTTAGGGATTAACAACTGCTAGATAATTACTATGGTTTTTTGGATATTGGTAGCTCAACAGATTGATCCCTACTATCATTTAGAAGTTTTTGATATTAATGGTTATCTGGATATTAAGAGGTCTATAGACTGATCCCCACTATCCACTGAAGTTCTTGCTGTGATTTTTCAGATATTGGGGGTTTACGGATTAATCCCTACTATCCATAATATGATTGGTAGTTGAGTTGTTTGAGATATTAAGAGGTTTATGGATTAATCCTTGCTATCTCTTGTCTAGTATTGGGAGGTATAAGTGAGCTGATCCCTGTTAATAAAGTAGGCTAATATAGCAGTTGAGGTCTAAAATGTGGGCCACTACACAACTTTTTAGTTCCCTCTTGATCCAGTGTCTTAGCTATCGTCTATCTAGTCAGTCTTATTAAATTAAATTAAATTAATATAAAAATTAGATTGATGGTAAGTTATTGCATAACTAATGAATTTTAAATTATCATAGTGGCATTTTGGTAATTATTGGGAAAATGTGGCATATCACCTAAATTGCATGAATTATTTGGTATGCCACCCACACACTGCATATTGATTGTCTTATTGTTATTGCATGTGAACCATTATATATAACATGTTTTAAATACCTTAAATTCACCACTAAGTTTTATACTCAGCGTATCGGTGTTTTGGTGCATAGGTTATAAAGATAAGCAGTTCAGCCTTAAGATCGTGTAATGTAGTAGCACAGAGTTTGAAGGGTATATAGAGTCTTTTTCTTTTGTTTTGTTTAGATAGCACTCATGTAAACACTATGGGTATGAGTCTAACATGCTTAGAGGCTGCTTCTATTTGTATAAAAAGGGATAGGTGTGATATATATAAATAGGTGGTTTATTTTTATGATTTGCTTTTATGAGTTTTAACAACTATAGGCTTGAGGCCATGTGTGTTTGTGATGTGTGATTGAGGTATGTGTGATATTGACTGGGAGATTAGAAGGGTCTAGAATGAGGTAAAATGATAATATTATTTTTAGAAGTGCTTTTATAAGCAGGAAAAAAATTTTGGTATGTCACTCAGGTAGCCATTGTGCTGCCTAATTTTCTTTAACATGTAGAATGACTGTAAAATGGGTTTTCTAAGTATGTCATACCCCATATAAACTTGTTTAGGTATTAGACTGAAAACCTAAGCAATATCTGTTAAAGTTCTAAAATAGTTTATGAAAGTTAAGGAGTTCACACCGGTGTAATTCTAAGGTAAGTAACCTTGTAGGAAGTGTATTATTAGTCAGATTTGTTAGGTTGCCTAGTAAAGGGTGTCACATTAGGTGGCATCAGAGCATAGGTTATTTATTCCTAGGTGTCTTACATGAGTGCCTATGTCTAGGGTTGTTTTCTTTGAACAACTACAAGGCTAATAGGTTATATTTCTTTTTATAGTTAAGTAAAATGAGTGACCAGATACCTGATGATCAGAGAG
The DNA here is from genome assembly GCA_948208565.1 of Hura crepitans. NCBI lineage: Eukaryota > Viridiplantae > Streptophyta > Magnoliopsida > Malpighiales > Euphorbiaceae > Hura > Hura crepitans. The sequence continues at coordinate 16,720 of CANXYI010323598.1, read as the reverse complement.
AGGAAGTGGCTAATTATACCCCTACAACAATTTAGGGGGAGCTGGTAATGTAGCCATGCTAGAAACCTAGTGATACTACATAACAACCATAACTACAAGCACAACCACAAATACGAGAATCCACGGCACTGTTACATTAGATAGTGGATCTACTCGGACATTCTTCTGTAGCTACTATTCCACCTCCTCCACTAGCTTCTTTACAAAAGACACCTTTAAAGTGGATTAAAAAGATGGGAGTTATAGATTTTTTAGGTATAAATGAGGATGATGTAGCACAAGTAAAGTACTAGTTGGAGAGAACCTTTTAAATTTTGGAACAGCTAGAATGTTCAGAGAAAGATAGCTTAAAGTGTACAACTTCTCTCCTTCAAGAAGAAGCATTCCATTAGTGTGATACTATTAAGAAGTGGAAGACAGTGAAAGATCTCACTTGGGAGTTCTTAATAGATTTAAGAAAAATGTATATTCTAGATTTTTACAAAGATAAGAAGAGACATGAGTTCCTAGATTTGAGATAGGGTTAGAGGATAGTGTCAGAGTATGAGAAGGATTTTACCAGACTAATCAGACATGCAGAGGAGTTTATTCTTAATGAAAAGCAGAAATGTAAGAGATTCTTAAAAGGCTTGGATATAGAACTGAGGATGCAGATAGCTAACCTGAGGGTGACATATTTTGCAGTATTAGTAGCATCTATATATGAGATGGAAGAGATGGTATAGGAGAAGAGGGACTTCTTTCAAAGGAAGAGACAATTCATTATTGGGTAGTCTAGTGCAGCCTTAGATGGTAGTAAGAGAAGAAGAGAAGCACTATTTTAGTCTCAATCAGTGCATCAGGCACCAAGGTAGACACAATCTCAGAGATCTGGGTAGGCTTTTATAGTTAGATCTCGACCACCTTCATGAGCTACTAGTGCCTTAGGACTAGTAGGTAATAGGAATAGACCCTCGAGTTGCAATACTTGCAACAAGAGACACTAGGGGCAATGCTAGTTAAGTAGGAAGGGATAATGCTTTACTTGTGATGCCTGAGACCATTATTAAAGAGTGTCCTCAAAGAAAACTAGAGGGTGCTCATACTCAGGTATCTGTAGTAGTATCTCAGAGTAAATGATAGAGGTAGGGAGAGATAATCACCCCAGTGCTAGTTAGGGGATAGGATTAGAAGTCTATGCACCAGTGAGGCAATATGCTATCAGGGCCAGAGAATAAGTAGCAACCCTAGATGTTATTACTGGTATGTTTCACTTATTTGATGTTCTAGTTTTGGCATTGATAGACCTAGGAACTACACATTCTTATGTATGCACCACACATGCATATGATAGAGGACTAAAATATGAGAATGTGAACATAGACATTCAAGTTAGTAATCTTACAAGAAAGAGTGTGAATGTGAACTAGGTGTATAGGTAATATCCCTTAGTAATCCAGGAATGTTTATTTCCTGTGGATCTAATTGAATTACCTTTCTATGAATTTGATATGATTTTTGGAATGGATTGGTTTTCTAAACATCGGGCTATAGTGGATTGTAAACATAAGAAGCTAAGCCTCTGGACTGTAAATGGATAGGCAGTGATAGTTATAGGTGAGAGACACCTTTTAGATAATTTCATTTCAGCTGTTACAACAAGAAAACTCATTCGTAAAGGGTGTGAAGCCTACCTAGCACATGTTATTGACACTAGTACTTCCACCCTAATTTTTGAATAGATCCTAATAGTTTTTGAGTTTTTTGATGTGTTTTTTGATGAGTTGCTAAGGTTGCCTTCATAGAAAGAGCTTGCTTTTGAGATTGAGGTGTATTCTGGTATAACTCCTGTGTCTATTATCTCCTATAGAATAACACTTGCTGAGTTGAAAGAATTAAGGGTGCTATTGCAAGATCTATTAAACAAAAGGGTTTGTTAGACCTAGTACTTCACCTTGGGGAGCCCCTATTCTATTTATGAATAAGAAGGATAGGTCCTTTCAATTGTGTTTTAACTATAGATAGCCTGATAACGTGATCGTGAAAAATAAATATCGCCTACCTAGGTTAGATGATCTCTTTGACTAGTAAAGAGGTGTAGGTGTATTTTCCAAGATTGATTTGAGATCTGGGTATCACCAACTAAGAATAAATGAAGTTGATGTTCCTAAAACTAATTTTAGGACTTGATATGGAAATTATGAACTCTTAGTGATGCCATTTGTGCTTACTAATGCCTAAATAGCATTTATGGATCTAATGAACAAAGTATTTCAACCCTACATAGAGCAATTTGTTATGGTATTCATTGATGACATCCTAGTACATTTTAAGACTTGAGAAGAACATGAACATCTTAAAGTGGTGTTACAGACTCTGAGGGAGAAGCAATTGTATGCCAAGTTGAGTAAATGTGAATTTTGGCTGAATTAAATGGCTTTTCTAGGACATATGGTGTCAATAGAAGGTATTAAAGTAGACCCCAACAAAGTTAGGGCAATGTTAGAATGGGAACCTTTGAGAAATGTAATTTTCTAGGTTTAGCTGGGCACTATAAAAGATTTGCGAAAGGATTTTCTATAATTGTAGCACCTCTAACTAGATTGATTAGAAAGATTGTGATGTTTGAGTCGGATGCTGGATCTCAAGAGATTTTTGACAAAGTGAAAAAAGATGTCAATAGAAGCCTCTATCTTGATTCAACCTAAACATGGTAAGGACTTTGTTGTGTATAGTGATGCATCACTTAATGGATTAGGTTGTATGTTAATGTAGGAGGGAAAAGTGGTAGCTTATTCTTTAAGGCAGTTGAAACCACATGAGAGGAACTACCCTACTCATAATTTGGAGTTAGTTGCCATTGTGTTTGCTTTGAAATTTTAGAGGCATTATATATATGGTAAGAAGTGTTACATTTACACAAGTCATAAGAGCTTAAAATATGTGCTTAGTCAAAGGGAGCTGAACTTGAGACAAAAATGGTGGTTAGAGTTAATTAAAGATTATGACTATTTAATAGATTACCACCCAAGGAAAGCTAATATGTTGGTAGATGCTTTGCGTAAGAAATTCATAGTAACCTTGAAAGCCATGAATGCTATAGTGCAGTACACAGGGGAAGATTCCATTTTAGCTAAACTTCATATTAAACTAGATTTTAGGTAATAGATAAAAGAAAATTAGGTAAGGGATGAACAGTTGAGATAGATTGTGCAAAAAGTAAAAGAGTGAAAGGTAATAGGATTTGAGTTAGGTGAGGATGGATGTCTATATTATCAAGGCAAGTTATGTGTACTTAGTACAAATGACCTAAGATTTCATATATTGAAGGAGGCATATGAAGCTCTTTATTTTATGCACCTTAGTAATACAAAGATGTATATAAACTTAAAGTCCCAATACTAGTGGCTAGGTATGAAGAGAGATGTAGTAAAATATATAACTAAATGTCTAACATGCTAACATGTAAAAGTTGAGCATTAGGTTCCTTCTAGATTGCTATAACCCTACTTGGATTAATTTGTTGTGGTATTCACTAATGACATCCTCGTATATTCTAAGACCTAAAAAGAACATGAATAATATCTCAAAGTGCTGTAATAGACTTTGAAGGAGAAGCAGTTGTATACCAAGTTGAGTAAATACAAATTTTGGATGAATTAAGTGGCTTTTCTGAGACATATGGTGTTAGCAGAAGGTATCAAAGTAGACCCTACCAAGGTTAAGGCAGTGTTAGAATGGGAACCTTCAAGAAATGTGATAGAGATACAAAGTTTTTTTTAGGTTTAACTAGGTACTATAGAAGATTTGTGAGATGATTTTCTATGATTGCAGCACCACTGACTAGATTGATTAGAAAGAATGTGAAGTTTGAGTGGGATGTTGGATGTTAAGAGAGTTTTGATAAGCTAAAGAAGATGTTAACAAAAGCCCCTATCTTGATTCAACCTGAACAAGATAAGGACTTTATTGTGTATAGTAATGCCTCACTTAATGGCTTGGGTTATGTGCTGATGCATGAGGGAAAAGTGGTAGCTTATTTTTTAAGAGAGTTGAAATCACATGAGAGGAACTACTTTACTCTTGATTTAGAGTTAGCTGCCATTGTGTTTGCTTTGAAATTTTAGAGGCATTATCTATATGGTGAGAAGTGTTACATTTACATAGATAACAAAAGCCTAAAATATCTCTTTACTCAGAGGGAGTTGAACTTGAGACAAAGACAGTGGTTGGAGTCGATTAAAGATTATGATTGTTTGATAGATTACCACCCAGGGAAAGCTAATATGGTGGTAGATGCTTTAAGTAGGAAATTCATGGTAACTTTGAAAGCCGTAAATGCTATACTATAGTACACAGGGGAAGATGCCATTCTAGCTGAACTTCATATTAAACTAGATTTTAAGCAACATATAAAAGAAGATTAGGGAGGGATAAATAGTTAAGATAGATTGTGGAAAAAGTTAAAGAGGGGAAGGCAACAGGATTTGAGTTAAGTAAGGATAGATGTCTATATTATGAAGGTAGGTTATGTGTACCTAGTACAAATTACTTGAGGTTACAGATATTGAAGGAGGCATATAAAGTGCCTTATTTTATGCACCTTGGTGGTATAAAAGATTTATATAGACTTGAAGTCTCCATACTATTGGTTAAGTATGAAGAGAGACATAGCAGAATATATAGCTAAATGTTTGATATGCTAGTAGGTAAAAGCTAAGCATCAAGTTCCTTCTAGATTGCTACATCCTATAGCAATACTAGAATGGAAGTGGAAAAAGGTGATGATGGACTTCGTGATGTGATTGCCTATGACTAGGAATAAGTGTGATATTGTGTGGGTGATTATTGATAGATTAACTAAAACAACTCACTTTATTCTAGCCAGAATGGATTATTCACTAAAAAGACTAGCTAAATTGTATATCGATGAGATTGTTAGACTCCATGGTGTACCTTTGGCTATTATTTTAGATAGGGATTCCCACTTCACTTTTAGGTTTTAAAAGAAATTACATCAAACACTAGGTACAAGGCTAACTTACAGTATAACTTTCCACCCTTAGGCATATGGATATTCAAAAAGGGTTATATAAGTACTTGAGGATATGTTGTGTATCTATGCCATTGAGTTTAAAGGTAGCTAGGACTAGTACCTATCCTTAGCTAAATTTGTATATAATAATAGTTATCAAGCCAGTTTAGGCATGACACCTTATGAGACACTATAAAGTAGAAGGTGTAGAACTCTTTTGTGTTGGAGTGAAGTTAGGGAAAATAAGATCTCAAGAGTTGATCTAATCAAAGATGTAGAAGAAAAAGTTAAGGTTACAAATAGAGATTGAAAGCTATAGCTAATAGATAGAAGTCCTATGCTAACTTGAGCAGAAAGGATATTTAATATACAATGGGGGATAAAGTGTTTTTGAATGTATCTTTATGGAAGAAAGTGCTTAGATTTGGGAAAAAGGGGAAGCTGAGTCCTAGATTTATTAGACTTTATGAGATTATGGAGAGAGTGGGACCACTAGCACATAAGCTAGCCTTGCCATCTAATTTACAATAGATACATGATGTATTTCATGTTTCAATGCTCCAAAGGTATAGATCAATCCTTCCCATATAATTCCAGCAATAGATATTAAAGTACAACTAGATTTAAGCTATAAAGAGGAACCAATACAAATTTTGGCTAAGGAAGTAAAGCAGTTGAGAAATAAAACCATTCCTATAGTTAAAGTTCTCTGGAAGCATTATAATATAGAAGAAGCCACATGGGAACCTGAGGAGAAGATAAAGAGTCAATACCCATATCTGTTTACTCCACATAATTTTAAGGATAAAATTTCTTAAGAAGGGAAGAATTGTAATGCCCATAAGTAAAGGCTCTATAAACAGTACCTCGAGGCTTAAAAGATGTGAAGGATTGATAGAAATGATAGGGTTAAAAATGATAGAAATGGCTTAATTTAAAGATTTAGCAGAACCAATAAATTATTTTAGGTTGTAATCTAGTGGGCTATAGACTTATATGGATTCAAGCTGGGAATGACTTGGGATATGCCTAGATAGACCTAAAAATACCATACCTTAAAATTCCTCTGAGTCCATTGGTGAAAGAATTTTTAAATTCCAAAGTCATTTACAATTTTTCTTGATTTTGGGTTTTGCACATAAATTGAGGTAGTTCGTTAACTATTCTATTGAGGGAATTTGGCTATGAAATTTTATAAGCCTCTAAATGGGATGAATTAAGGATTTTTAAAACAAACACAATGATTTTTGGAGGTCTAAGTGATTTTTAAAATTTCTTTCAAGTTTTTGCTGAAACTAAGGATTTTTAGGAAGCTCGGGTGACATGTGTCCCTACTCAGGCCACCTCAACCACTATAAAAGCTATAGGGTGACACCTAAATGTCCATTTGGCTTATATACCCACCACACCTCTGCTCCTCATTTTCTTCTCCATTTCTAGTCGATAGTTACACCACCTCCACTCCTCTATTTCTATGGGTATTTTAGCCTAGACTAGCCACCAAATGATACCAGAAATTTCATTGATAAATGCCAAATTAAACCTTAAAGAGGTTAGAAGCAATAGGCTGCAATAAATTCAAGAAAAATCTAAGATCTTTAAGTATACATAAAGGGGTGCTTAAGAAAGAAATTCAAGTGTAACTGTTTCTTCTCCCATTTTAAAATTTTTCCCAAGGGATTTTGTCAATTTAAGACTTCTCACATTCATAGAATTTTGATTGGAAGACAATGGAATTTTTTTGGGAATATTCTTAGTGTTGCTGTAGCTATATAGGTGAAAAGGAGAACCAACGGGAATTAAGGCATTAAGGGTTCCAAAGTGAGAGGAAAGGATAAAAATTGAGAAAGGTATGTAAATTTAGAGTATTTAAAGCATGCCAATTCAAGTTTATGTGTAAAATATATAGGAAACTTGTATGAAAGTTAAGGAATTCATAGTTAAAGTAGGTTTGCTTATGAATTAGGCTTGTGTTCTTAATAATTGGGTGTGGTATGTATGATTTGTGTGAGGAATTGGTGTAATGAATGAAAGAAAGGATGATATATCTATTTGGCTAAGAGATATGAATGAGTGTATGGTGTGTGTGTGTGTATGGCTTAATTAAAGTGGGTTTAAGATGATTTTTTATGTATATAACATTAAATTGCATGAATTGTGCATGTGTATGGTGAAAAATAAGAGTGTTGGTATCAAGCCTTACTTGGCTGAGAGATTGCCTTAAAATGTAGGCTAGGTATATGGTAAGTTAACATGACATATTACATGGGAATTGGTATGTTAGAGATGACATTATAGGTATATGTGGTGAAATTAGTGAAACAAAACTTGTGTGTGTGTATGTGTTTGGTATGGCTAAGGCATGTACAAGGCATGCCATAGCTTAGTTTACATGATAATTACATGGTGTGTGTATATACATGCTTAAATGATGTTATTATATGTGTATGTGTGATTGGATATGAGGAAAAGAATGTATATAGCCATTGGCACTTATTAGTCGAGAGGTATGTAAGCTAAATTTCACATGATAGACATGTTATGGTATGGTATGTGTGTGTGAAAATGTCATCGCATAATTAGCATGTGTTGTGTAATGTGAACTTAGCCTAGGATAGGTGAATATGTGTGCATATGAGAAATGAAAATGGATAAGTGTTGGTCAGACATTTAAGGTTAAAGTGTAGTTTGAAAAATGGACTTAAAAATGGCTTAAAATGACTTGGTAAGATTGACCTTAAAATGGACCTAAATTGGCATGTGATTGGAACCTAAATTTAGACGTTTTGTGAGCTTTACATGAAATGAATTTGAAATTTCTTTTAAAGTCATTTGATGTGTATAATTTGAGGTGGCTTTAGGCCTATGATCATGACTGGAAATGGGTGCAATTGGTATAGGAAAATGACATGGAAAAGACCTATTTTGGGCTTGTAATGGCATACACAAAATATAAAACTGATTTATATCTATCCAGCAAAATGGCCTAAAAATTTATACATTGTGAATATTCTTGAACATGGACATAATTGGGTTTAAAATAATGGATTACACTGGACTTAATGTGAACTTAATTATACCTAAGAAATGGACCTAAAATGCCTCAGAAAAATTGACCCGTAACTGTCTTATAGAACCAAAAATGACCTATAACTGTCTAGGTCAAATTTTAACTGTCAAAATAAATTTATAACTATTTGTTTTCATTTTTAAATATTATAATGTGATGATCAGTAAATAAATGGACATAAAATAAGGTTAGATGGCCCATTAGTTAGGCACCCACTAGATGGATTGACTGATTAACTTAGGGATTAGTAGCTGCTAGATAATTACTATGATTTTATAGATATTGGGAGGTCTATAGACTGATCCCTACTATCTTTTGGAAGTGTTTGATATTGACAATTATCTCGATATTAGGAGGTCTACGGATTGATCCCTACTATTTATTAAAGTTCTTATTGTGATTTTCTAGATATTAGGAAGTCTACAGACTGATCCCTGCTATCCATAATATTATTAGCGGTTGAGTTGTTTGAGATATTGAGAGGTCTATGTCTATGGACTGATCCCTACTATCTCTTTTCTAGTATTGAGAGTTTGAAATGAGCAGATCCTTGCTATTAGACTAGGCCGGTCTAGTGGTCGAGGTCCAAAATATGGGCTGCTGCATAACTTTTCAATTCCCTTTTGGTCTAGTGTCTTAGGTGTAGTTTATCTAGTCGAGCCTATTAAATTAAATTAAATTAATATAAAAATTTGTTTGATAGTATGTTATTGCATAATGTATTTGAAAATATCATAGTGGCATTTTGATAATTATTGGGAAAATGTGGCATATCACCTAAATTACATGAATTACTTGGTATGCCTCCCACACACTTCATATTAATTGTCATATTGTTATTACATGTGAACCATTGCATATAACATGTTTTAAATATCTTAAATTCACCACTGAGTTTTATACTCAATGTACCAATGTTTTGGTGCACATGTTGTAAAGATAAATAGTCCAACATCGAAGATCATGCAATGTAGCAGACAAAGTTTGAAGGGTATATAAAGTCTTTTTCTTTTGTTTTGTTTAGATAGCACTCATGTAAACACTGTAGGTATGGGTCTAAAATGCTTAGAAGCTGCTTCTATTTGTATAAAAAGGGATAAATGTGATGTATATAAATAGGTGGTTTATCTGTATGATTTGCTTTTATGAGTTTTGATATTTATGGGCTTGAGGCCCTATGTGTTTGTGATATGTGATTGAGGTATGTGTGATATTGACTGGGGGACTAGAAGGGTCTAGAAGGAGGTAAAATGACATTACTATTTTTAAAAGTGCTTTTACAAGTGGAAAAAAAATTTTAGTATGTCACCGGGGTAGCCGTTGTGATTCCCACTTTTGTTTAACATGTAGAATGACTGTAAAATGGGTTTTCTATTCTGTCATACCTTATATGAACTTGATTAAATATTAAACTAAAAACTTAAGCAATATTTGATAAAGTTATAAAATAGTTTATGAAAGTTAAGGAGTGAACACCTAGTGCAATTCTAAGATGGTGATCTAGTAGGAAGTGCATCACCTGTCGAATTTCTTAGGTTGTCCAGTAAGGGGTGTCACATTTTAACTTTAGTGTTTTTACTACACCATGATGTACACATAGCTAGGGGGATAGGCATATCATTTGGTACTTGAAAGTAGTTAAGTGATTAATAGAGAATTCACCACTCTAAATCATTTTGAAAGGAAGTTTATCTCATAGTTCTAATTGATTATTTTTTTCAAGAATCTTTTATCATAGTGAAATGAAAGTGAATTTAATTCATAGGGCATTTTGGAAATAAAGATAAATTTCATTAGGACAACATATTTAGGGCTTAATTAAACATTCTTATTTAAGCATTGCATTGATAGAAGCCTATAATCAAACCTAGATAAGGTAAAGATTTGTGAAGAAATTTTTTGCATAATAACTAAATATAGAAAGCTTAAGTCAAACCACTTGACTTTTTAAAACTTTAATTGAAAATAATTATTACTCGTAACCCTTTAATTATGTTTTCTTTTTGTTATTAATTGGAAATAAAGATCTTTTCTTTTTTTGCAATGCATATTATGTTCATAGCTTTACACTTTCACTAATGTTTGCTTGTCTGGCCCAAACTATTTCATTTAGGCTAAATACTCTATTATTTAAAGTAGCTTTCAAGTGTTAAGAAGTCTTTTGCATTGAAGGTGCTTCAAAAAAATTGAAAGTTAACCATGACTTGGTATATGATTTGTTTATATGGTATATACCTATTAACATTGGCTTTACCTTCTTGATTAAAGGATTTTTGGATAGATGCTTGTTAAAATCCAAAAACCTAAGCCTTATTTAGAGGGGTTTGTTATTACTACATGTTTGATAGCTTCTTTATTGCTTGTTCCTTTTCTTGTTGCAATCTATACATTCAAATACATATTGCTTTGGAATTTGATGGTTTTTTTTAATATTAAGGAATTTGGGAAATCTTATCCTAATAATTGTCATTACAATTTGAAATTATTGTGCTTGCAATTAACATACCTTCTCTTAGCTTGTATTATATTAGCATCTTTTATTTGAATTTCCTATCTTAATTTTTTTGAGTTATTGTAAAAAGATTTTCAAGTTTAAATATGTGAAGGCAAGGAAGTTGGTGGTTTTAAATCTAAATGCTTTGTGACACCCCCTTCCCAAACAGCCTAAGAAATTCAATAGGTGATGCACTTTCTACCAAGTCACCTATCCTGAACTTGCTCCAAGTGTGATCTCCTTAACACTTGTAGACTATTTTAGAACTTTATTAGATATTGCTTAGGTTCTCAATTTAACCCTTAAACAAGTTCATATATGTTATAATAGACTTAGAAAACCCATTTTTTTAGACATTTTATATGTTACAGAAAATTAGGTGGCACAACGGCTACCTGGGTGACATACCAATTTTTTTTCACCTGTAAAAAGCACTTCTATCAGTAGTAATATCATTATGTCTCCTTTTGGACCTTTTTAGTCTCCTAGTCAACATCATCACTTAGCAATAAACACATTAGAAACATATTCTTTTCATTTAATCACCATTCAATTCATTTATTCCTCACATAATTAGCATAAACACAAGCCTAATTCATAGGTACACATACTTTAACCATGAATTCTTTAACTTCCATACAAGTTTCTTACACATTTTCCCCATGAATTTGGATTGGCATACTTTAAATACATTAAATTCACATATCTTATTCAAGTTCTAGCCCTTCTTCTCACTTTGGAAGCCTTAAGGCCTTGTTTCCCCTTAGTTTCCTTTCTTACCTAAATAGCCACAATATTAAATGAAAAATCCCTAAAAAAATTCCATTGTCCTCTAATTCAAATTCTATGAATATGAGATGTTTTAGAGTGATGAAGTCCTTTAGGAAAAAATTTAAAATTGAAAGAAAACACTTACCTTTTGCAATTGGTTTCTTAAGCACTTCTTTGGTGTACATTTAGCCTTCCTTGATTTTTCTTGTTTTCTATGGCAACAAATTACTTCTAACCTCTTTAAGGATTAATTTGCAACAAATTAAGGGAATTTTTGGTGAGATTTGGTGGCTTGTTTAGGCTTGAAAAGCCATGAAAATAGAGGAATGGAGGTGGTAGTGGCATCAGCTAGAAATGGAGAAAAAAGGAGGAAATAGGTGGGTGGTAGGGTAGCAATGCCAAGTGGCCATCTAGGTGTCACCATAGAGTACTTATAGTGTCTAAGGTGGCTTAGGTGGTGACATATGTTACCCGAGCTTCTCGAAATTGCTCAATTTTAGTAGAAACTATGGAGAATTTTTAAAAATCACTCGAACCTTTAAAAATTATCACATTTATTTTAAAAATCCTTAATTAGACCTATTTAAAGGCTCATAAAATTTCACAGCAAAATTCCCTCGAGAGGATAGTTAACTAACTACCTTGATTTACATGTAAAACATAAAATTAAGAAAAAGTTACAAACGATCTTGGAATTTACAAAATCCATCACCAATAGACTAAGGGGAATTTTTAACCTTCATGGTATGGTATTTTTAGGTTTGTCTGGGCACATCTCGGGTCATTCTCAACTTGAATCCATCTAAGCCTATGACCCACTAGATTACAGCCTAAAATAATTTATTGGTTTTGCTAAATCTTTAAATTAAGTCATTTTTAAGCAATTTAAAGTTTCATGACTAGTACACTCGCCTCAGCCCTCGTAAAGGTGACCTGGCACTTCGAGCACACTTTTTGAGCATTGGAGGTACTATTCACGAAGGCTTAACTTATGGTTGTTACATGCTTGAAAATTAAATGTCACAAAGTCTCTAAAGTCTAATGCTTTAAGTTGCCAAAAAAGATCAAGATTTGACAAATTTTAATAGTACGTGATATATTTAATATTTGCAACATTCTATCTAATGAAAAACTATTCATTATATATTAGTTTTTGACATTTAATATGCTTAGTGTTTTATTCTTTTTTTTACTTTATTAATACTATTAATTGCTAGTTCTTCCATATTTTAGAGTATGTGTGAATGACTGAGCCTATGTGCTTTCACTCATTTTTGTCTTTTGATTTTTCTTCGCTTATTGAGTGGTTTCTTTCTACTTATTTTTTATGCTTTGTTTAAGTTTTTGATGGCATAATTCAAGAAGTTTGTTAGTTGCTATATTTTTATTTATGAATAGATTGTATGATTATGGGTGATTATTATTTATGTCATTTATGTATACAAAAAAACTCTTTTAAACATTGTTTAGACTATGAGCTTTTAAACTTGAATAGAAATATTTTATAAAAGTTCTTTTCACTAAAAAAATGTTTTCTTTAGCATATATCATTTTAGCATCTCCTATTTGAATTATCTGCCTCAATTTGTATATTACCAACTTCACAAATTCATATTTTATTACTTATTTTGTAATTTTAGGTTTCATATGAATTTTAAGAAAAATTCAATTATTAGTCCTAATTTTCTCATTCTGATTATGCCTCTCATATTTCTTTTCCTCTTTTAAACTAGCCTTTAATTAGCTAAGCTCCTCAATCTCTCAAACTACTTTAGTTTCTATTGTAGATATATTCTATGTTTTTTCTATGTTAATCTTTTTACATATACTTTGAGCACAAATGTTATAGTTTTGAATGAATACCAAGAACTCTAAACTTTTTTACATTTAACAGTATCTTTAATAACATTGGATTGTTCAGTATCTATACTAGGATTGTAAGACCAATTGTTCTAATGCAGCAAATAAGTCCTTAAGAGGTAATATACCTTATAATTGGTAGTCTAAGTGGAAACCAAGGTGAACTAAGATTAAAGAGTCACCACCAATTGATTTTTAGTGTGATTGGACACTAAAGTTGAGTTTGCATTTTAATGGTTCGGGGGTTCATCACATGTAGAAAATATGTAAGGAATTTTTTTTATAAAAAGTTTAGTTTATAACAAGAATATTCAATAATTTATTAAAACATTTTTATTATGTTTTATGATTTTAGATTATATCAATTCGGACATAAATGTCATATCTTATTAAAATTTATAGTTATAGAATGATTCATGATAAAATATGTTTTAAGTATTATTTAAATAATTTTTGATTAATTGTATCAATCTTATTGATATAATATTTAAGATTACAAATTAATTCTAACAATATAGCATCAACACATAATTTTATAAATCGTCTTCTTTCATTAGCATTTTTAGAAAAAAAATGAACATTACTAAATTTTACATTTATTAACTCCTTTTTGGATTATTAAGTAAATTGATTTAGTAATTATAACTAATACCTAGTATCAATTATTTATAATTCCATGAAAATTTTGATTTTTGTAAATATTAAATTATAATTTGATTTCAAGCAAGAGTATATTATTGAGATCTATTTCATGGTAACTCTTGTTTATTTAAATATCTCAAAATAAATTTAAATTCTTCTAATTAGATTTTATTAAACATAAATGAACATTATGTAAAATATCTAAAGTATATTATTGAGATCTATTTCATGGTAACTCTTGTTTATTTAAATATCTCAAAATAAATTTAAATTCTTCCAATTAGATTTTATTAAACATAAATGAACATTATGTAGAATATCTTTACTTAACATTTTGATTTATACTTATTATTTCTTTTCCAAAGGTTTATAAAGGTGATTCGAATACTAAAGGAAAAAAAATTAAAGGAATTGTAGCATCAAAAGTCTACAAATTATTATTAAGTTCTAAATAATTTACTTTAAATTTTATAATGCTATGAAATCTCAATTTTTTATTTACATGTCATTTTATAATTTTAATTGTCATAATTATTTATTAAATTATTTTCACATTCAAAGATTATCTTTAAAATTAAATGTAATAAAATAATCTTTGATTTATAAATTTATTTGATAATGTACATACATGGAAAAATGTTTAAGGATTTTATCATCAATAATTAAATGATTATAATAAATTAATAAAAGAATTTAATTTTCGTACATGTGTTATTTTTTTTATTTTATCTCTTTCATATTTAAGTATGAGAAATTAAATATTAAAAGGGTTAATAGAAATTGAAAGGAAAGTTTTTAGAGGACCTAAAGGGAGATTTTTGGTGTATAAAAGCAAAGAGAGTGAATTCTAAATTTAATACCTAAACTTTTAATTTAAATTTACATCTATGCTCCAATCGCTACTTCTATCCTTTTCTAGAACCTTTTAACAATTTATTTTAAAGTGTATTTTAGACATTTCAATTCTTAGCCTAGATTGCCACTATAAATTATCCTTTTTTTTTTCTCCTATATCTTTTCTTTTCCATTTCTTCTTCTTAGCTACTAACTCTCATTCTCTATATTTTTTTTCTTCTCTCTTTTCCTTTCAACCACAGCCCTACACTTATTTTCACCTTTTATGCTCTATAAAGACAACTTAATAGCATCTGAATGCTCTAATGGCAAAACGCTATATACAGAACACTTAAAACCAAATTCACAAATAAGTTTTTGAAATTTGTATTTTAGACTTCTCTAATCTCTTTCCTCATTTTTTTCGCTTTAGATTTAATTCCTCATTATTTCGAGTTTGTCTTTATAGACCTCTTATTCCTTATTTTTAGAGGAGTAACTAAAATGGTGTATAGAGTTGTGATAATCTCTGCTAAAAGTGAAAATTATTTTCTTCTTTCTAAACCAGTAGCTATCCTAAGATAATATTTCCTATCTTTTGCAAATCTTTTGATTCTTTTTTTTTGTTTTAATATCTAATTACATACATTCAATAGAAATGTTTCGTTCGGTTGGAAATTGCTACACATCGAGAGAAACAACCTTTGGCTTTTGTGTTTTTAAGTCTTAACAACCTAGGAATTTCTTTCTGTTTTGATGATTATGTTAATTTTTTGTCCAAATTTTTGTTCTAATAGATGCTATGTTGCTAAATGACTTGGATTTTTGCATTCTTGATTAAAAGATCAAATTATAAGATTTTGGATTCGATATCTGCCATTACCCTTTTCATATTAGAATTGTGCTTATATATATGATTGTGATTTAATTATTTTTTGGGGATTTTATTCCTTTTTGTAACAATTTAATTTTGTTACTCTATATGATTGGGAGAATTTTTCTATAATTTCTATTGTTTCCTTTTTCTCTCTTTATATATCTTTTTATTGAAAGGAGAAAAATAGGTAAAAGAATATGAAGTATAAGTTTTAGTTAGAAGAAAATGGAGAATTTGGAATTTTAATTCCTTTTAACGAAGGTTCAAATTTATTTTTCTTTAATTATACAATATATAGGTTAGCCTTACTAGGATTTTAAATTTTCTATTCCTTTTTGTTGTTTGTCCTTTTGAGTTTGGTTTTACAAATTATTTAGTCCTAAGAGGTGTGATTTGGTTACTCTTAGTTTATACCTATCCCTTTATAAGGACCCTAAATTTGGGCCTATGACAATAGCCAAAATAAGACCAAGCAATAAGTCATATAAGCTTGAACCAAGTTTGCACAAACATTAAAACCTCAAGCCCATTGGATTATAGTCCACATGGATTTCTTGGCCTATGCGCTGCATAAACCTTATTTATAGCCCATGGTCCACAAAGACCTACATTTGAAAAGCATCTAAATTTTTTGAATTCTTATTTGGACTCTACTTCCTATTCTAATCGAAATTTCTATTTATTGAATAGGAATCCTTTTTTCAGAAGCCTATAAATACCTATTCAAAGAGCCATTTTATGATGGAAGAATTATTCTAAGAAAACCTTATTATGGAAGTAACTCTACTACTCTTAGCTCACACGAAAATATCAATTTCTTTCTAAAACCTTAACCATTAACTTATTGCTTGGAGTTTCATGATAAGGTAAGCCTAAGGCCTTTAATAATTATGTTTATACTTAATTGATGATCTTAATGAATAATTTAACATGTGAGATGATTCATTGTAATCCCTACGTCAATTATCATAAGAGGTTTAACATTATGCATGGTGTTTTATGTGGTTAAATGGTTTTTAGATTTGTAAAATTTATAATTTAATTTCTGGGTCTCTCCTGTAAGTTCACACAAACCTCTTTTAATGAGGCTTTTAGGTCCATAAACATGTTACAATTGGTTGTTTTGAGCTTTTAGGTAATAAGAATATAGTAAATTTT
>CANXYI010323487.1:0-11139 GCA_948208565.1 Hura crepitans | reverse complement strand
CAATAGATATAAAGGATAATTATAAAGAAATAATATAAGTAATGGAAATCTAAGAAAAAATTGTAAATGATTTATGAATGGCAATGAATTAATATGTAAATATTCAAATGTTAATAAATAAAGAAATGAACATTGATTATGAATAGTAAAGCAAATGAGTGCTTATATTAGAAGAAATCAAATAAGGGGAAATTAAATGAAGTTAAATCATGGATCAGGAAGGAAAAAATGTGTCAAAGATAAATATGTTGTAAACAATATATGTATAGTGCAAATTCTATCATTTAAAGCATACAAAAAGTTATGGGAATATGTTAAATATGACAAGCAGTTATCAAAATTATATTTATATATCAACATGACTGAGATAGCAGTGAAAGTTATGCATGATCTCATTTCATCATCATCATGAAAACATGCATCATCATGTTGCATCATCATCATTAGTGCACATTATCACACATGTATAGTCATAGTCCAATCATATGGTCATGTATGTAGCCCAGATTAAAAGGGAAAGTTATCAGAACACCTTTATATGAGTACAATCTATCTAATAAAGATTGTTATGATTAAGAACATATTATAACAAATAGAATAGATAAAGATAAGCATAAAATTAAGTTGAAAAAAGATTATTTGTAGCCCTATGAGAAATTAAAGTGGGGAAGGCCACTAGCAAAATTTCAAGGATGAAATTTCCAAAGAGGGGAAGGATTGTCACACCCTGACTTTTGAACCCATTTTTCTTAAGTTTAGAATGGGTATTTGAAGAAAAAAAATAGCGAGTGAAATGGACATATGGATTAAGTAAAGTCAATTGGTGTGAAAAACAAGGTGAAAATCGACTAAAGGGCAAAATGGTAATTTTGTTGAAAAGCTAAGGGCAAAGTGAGATTTCACTATTCATTGTCTAAAAGAGGAGAGAAACACATGGGAGTAATGACAAAGTGACATGTGGAATTGTAATATGGAATTTTAATTATGAGAAAATGTGAGGAAAATAAGGTTCGACAGTGAGCCCTGATGAATAGTGATAATCGGGCCGTGAATAGTGTTCTTTGGCCAAATGGAGTTAACTTGACAAAAAATTCATATTAATATGAAAAGTGTTGTGGTGAAATTTAAGGAGCATTTGAGGTCATATAAGGCGTAAATGTAACAACTTAAAAATCCCGACTCTCATGACTAGTACTTTCCAGGATAAATAGTGCTTCCCAAAACCCGAGTTGCTCTAAGTGTACCAACATAGAGTATTAATTATGAGAGAATTTTGGGCAAAGTTTGAAGCTAATTTAAAGTCATTTGGATGGTTAAAAATGCCAAATAAGATTTTACGACAGAGTCTTATGAATAGTACTGCAGGCAAAGCTAAACTATAAAATAATTCAAAAGTCACTCAAATTAATTCAAAAATATTACAATCTTATACTTAAATATGTTGAATAGACCACTGGCTTTGGAATATGAATTTTTAGATATCAAGAAGTATTTTTACCGAGTTTTTGGCTAAGGAAATATATTGATTTTTTCGATTTTTGTTGTCTTTCGAGCTGATTTTTTAGGTGTTTATGGGATTCATATTTACCTAATTTTTGAAACCTATTTTAAAGAATTTTGATTCTTCTAGAAGGGAGAAATAAATTATGGAAAACAAAATAAAATAATTTTTCAAAAACTATAAACACCCTAAAAATCTATTTCCTTCCAGCATTCCCATTTCCCTCCCCTTTCTCCTTAAAACCTAATGCCCCTTCTCTCTCTTTCTTTCTTTATTTTCTTCATTCCTTCAATATGCACTCTGAAAAATGGTCCTGAGAGTTAGAGTGTTCTAAGATGAAACTATAGACACTAAGATCGCCTCGTTTGGTGGAGAATCTCGGGAGGAAATGAGATTTCCTTCTCCAGGTGATTAGTGATCATTTTAGGATCCAATAAATTTCTTTCCATTTTGATATTTTTCCTAGGTCCCTTGGGTGCCCAAAAAGCTATTTATAAGTTCATTTTAATTTTTGGTTAAGTATTTGATTTTATATGGATTTTCTAAAATTGAACTTGTTTGAATTCATAGGCGAGAATTTGAACTAGCCTTCTTGAGGTAAGGAGAAGGCCTAAGAGAGCTTTAAGCATATTTGATGACTATTTTTGGTATGTGTAATCACTTTAAAATGAAATAAAATGCTTGGAACTCATTATGTGCGTTTATGGCATATTGGTGCATTAATGGTCATTAAAAGTTTAATGCATGAGATAGTTAAATAATGTGGAATAGTGATGTTAGATAATAAATGTGTATTATAGATGATATATGTGTGGCTTATGGAGGCCAAACGTTTAATGTTTGTTATTGAGCTTGATGTTGAGTTAATATGCCATAATAAGAGCTAAAAATGCAATTATGGGGCAATGTGGTATTAATGCACTTGCATGAGTTTACGTATAATTAAATAGGTATGTGTATGAATATATGGGTGGCCAAATGCTTTAAATGCAGAAATGGCATGTTTTAGGTGCTATGATGGCCTAAAGTGAATGTGTAGGCAATGTAAGTGAAAATGAGGCATAAACGTATTTCTGTGCGCCTTAATGTAGTTTCATGAATGAGTGTTTGCATAAGGAAATGGCCAAATGCCACCTTGACTTGTATATAGACTTTTGCCATGTAATGAGGCTTTATATGACTAATATTGATAAATGACAATATCAAGTGTAAATTGGTGTATGGATGTGAATTATAGTCTTTATGCAAATGATTCATGTATTAGGCAATATAAGGCATCAATTCATGATAATGATACAGATTAAATGTGCTCAATGTGAGAAGTGCATGTATGATGCATGTTATGGCCATATAAGGTTTAATGGTGCTATATATGGCATATTGAGGTATTAATGAGAATATAGATGTATAGATGTGTTATATGATATTATTATGAGTTAATAAAGCTTATGTAAGCCTAAGTTGGCTACATGATATTATTATATGACTTATGCTATGGGTACATGTTTTTAGGCCTTACTAATGTGCAAAATGGCTAATGAGACGAATTGATGTGATGATAGGATGTAAACTATGTAAAATGTATTATTGCCTTAAATAACATAATATGATGTGCTTAATGATACCTATATAGATCGACAACCTAGTTTTTAGAGGTTGAATGAACAACTAAGATTTTTAGTGGCTATTAGCTTACCTTCAGGTATAATACTTATTGGTCAATGTTTTACATGCCGATGAGCATAAATGCCTATAGGCCTATGCTGACGTATCTTTAAATGTGAGTGGCTAAAGGCCTATGTTTACATATCTTTGGATGCGAGTGCCTACGAGCCTAAGTTATCTATTATCTAGCCTTGGTTAGTTATCTCTCTTTGATATGTGTATATGTTAAACAATAAAAAGAATTAGAAATGATGATGTGGTATAATGATGTTTATGAAACCCAAAACTTAATTATTTTATAACTACGAGGCTATGACATATAATGTATGTTCTTAAGCTTTCTATAATTGCCTAAATGAGTATGTGCTTATTATAAGGAGATATATGTGCATGTGAAGCTTATGGCTTATTTTATATATGATGATGATAGATATGCTTTATGTATGAACATAATATGGTATATGCCCATTTCTTCACATGCATGTATATCAAAGATGCTTGTTGGCATATGAATCACATTGTATGCTTATTGTTGATAGCATGTTACACAATTGATATAAAATGAATAGTTGCATGATTTAAATTAGCATATACATGTAAAACTGATTACACCACTAAGTGAAAGCTTAGCGCATTACTTTGTTTGTGATGCATAGGTAATTGAGTAGCAGATTAGAGTCAAAGCTTTTGCCCGTAGGAGAGAAGAAGAAAACTGCCCTTTTTAGGTATTTTTTGTTTGCATTTTGTAAAATGGTGATGATGTAAATATAGATAGTGGTGCTCTTGTGATTCTAGAGGGATTGGGCTTAATCTGTAAACATCGGTTGGCTTTGTAATTTAAATTATATTTATTTCAAAAGCTTTATATTTCTTGAATGACTTGTATGATATCTATTGATATTCCATGTGAGAATGCTGCTTGTGATGAGCCTGAGGCTCTGTGTGCTTTTTATGTTGATTAGAGGGTCAGGAGGACCCATTTGGGGTTGTGTTATGATATATGTTATTTTAGAAGTGTTTTTAATGGGTTTACTACTTGGGAAAGTGTCTTGGTATAGCCATTATGCATCTAAATTTCTGACACGATGACCTAATTAGTTGCCTCATAAAGCATGCCAAATTGTTTTTAATGTTTTTACAACTCATTAAGTCAAGAAATATTTTAGTTAATAAAAGTTTTAACTAAATTGGGTTTTAAGGATAAAAAAAAAGCGGATATTGGTATGCTTACGTGCTATTTATTCAGGGCTAGTGTACGGGTTGGATAGAGGGCATCACACTTTATGGCATTAGAGCTCCTATTTAGGATTTCCTTTAAACTTATAGGTTACACAAGATCACTATAAGAATTATAGTATATTTACATCATAGCCTTTTACATGTGGGGTTCATAATCTATTTCTCTTACTTATAGATATAGAGATTAGTCATAGTACCACTTGAAGCAAAGAAGATGATGTAGAGAGCCATGCTCTTCTGGCTTTTGGACAAGGTCAGGCACAACTAAAGTATGTGACATCTAATGATATGGGACATGCTGCACATGGACAGTAGGCTCAGCCGGTTTGGTTATAAATGATGTTAGAGTCTATCAGGTAAGCGACAGGAGATGCTGCTACTATAGTTGCTATAATACACATAGCTCCACCACTAGTACCTTAAAAGCAGCAACCTTTTTAGAAGACATACATAGAGCAGTTATTGAAGAATAGCACTAAGTTCTTTAAGGGTGAGGAGCTAAATGAGTCGAGTAGAGCCAAGTATTAGCTAAATATGATGCTCAGGATCATGCAGTAGTTGAGGTGACCTTAGGAGGAGTATACAACATATATTACTTCTATGATGTCAAAGGAAGCTGTGAAGTGGTGGGAGACCATTATAGAGCATAAGATGGCTACTAATATTAATTAGGAGTTCTTTCTTAAAGAATTTAAGAAGAAATACATAACTGATCATTACCTAGATCAAAAGTACAAGGAGTTTATGGACTTAAGGCAAAAGCATAAAACTATATCTGAGTATGAGAAGGAGTTTACTTGCTTGAGTAGATATGCTAAGGTAGTGGTAGCTATAGAAGAAGACTGCAGTAAGAAGTTTGAGAAGGGGCTAAACCTGGACATTAAACAACAAGTTGCTCTAACGTAGATTAGGGATTTTTTGGCTTTGGTAGTAGATTGTCATACCATAGAGATGGTATATCAACTGAGATAGAAGAGAGATGGCTTTAACAAGATGTCATTTAACCAGGGACAAGGCAATTCTAGGTATGCAGTGGACAAGAAATAAAAAGGGAGTCAAGCTAGGCAAAAATAGAGCAAGAACTCAGAGCAATCTCAGAGGTTCGAACAAGGTTATAGAGTACAGAACTGAGAGCAGACCCAAATATTAGGTGCTTCTAGATCTACTATTAGTAGTGTTACAACATCAGGTTATGGGACTTGCCATAGGAAACATCGAGGTGTATGTTAAAGAGTTACATCGGGAGTATGCTAGGGCTATGGCTTTAGGGATCATTTTTAGATAAAAAAGAGACATTGAAGGCAAAGCTGGGGTCAGTCCTAAAGACAAGTCAAAAAGCAGAGCTACAGCCAGGCAGTATGCTATATGGGCTAGAGAGGAGGTAGACACTCTAGAGGTTATAATAGGTATTTTCTATATCTTCGATTTACCTACTTTAGCAATGATAGACCCACGGTCCACACATTTATATATCTACACAGCATAGGTTATAGATTAGGGTTTAGAGTCAGATGACCTTTGTTTTGATATGATGGTTAGTAATCTTATAAGATAGCACATCATAGTGAATAAAGTATACAGTGAGTGTCCTTTATTAACACAAAAACATGTTTTCTTATCATATCTCCTTGAATTGCCATTCAATGAGTTCAATCTTATCTTTGGCATAGACTTGCTATCCAAGTATCATGTAATAGTAGATTGTAAAAGGAAGATGATCATGTTGCAAGCTAGTGACGGGTTAGAAGTGACATTGATTAGTGAGAGATTGAATTACATGGATAATATAGTGTTAGTAATTATGGCTAGTAAGATGATGCAAAAAGGGTTATCAAGCCTACCTTATAAATATGGTTGACATTAAAAAAAAAAGTATTAAAAGCAAGTCAAATTCCTATGATGGCTGAGTTTTAAGATGTTTTCCTAGATGAATTACCCAGTTTGCCACCAAAACATTAGCTAGAATTTAGAATTAAGGTAATGTCAAACACAACACCATTTTCTATAGCTCCATATAGGATGGCTCCTATAGAGTTAAAGGAGTTAAAGGTACAATTGCAAAAGCTTCTTGACGAAGGTTTCATCAGACTAAGCATTTCATAATAGGGAGCACCAATTCTATTTGTCAAGAAGAAGAACGGTTCTTTGAGGCTTTGTGTGGATTACAGAAAGTTAAACGAAGTCATCATCAAGAACAAGTATCCCTTCTTACAGATCGATGGTCTTTTTAATAAGCTTAGAGGGGTAGGTGTCTTCTCTATGATTGATCTTAGATTCGGTTATTATTAGCTAAGATTGAAAAAGGTGGACATATATAAGATGGCTTTTCAAGACTAAATATGGTTACTATAAGTTCTTAGTGATGCCTTTTAGGTTAACTAATGCACTGGTAGCATTTATAGGTCTCATGAATCGAATTCAGGCCATTTGTAGATCAATTTGTATTAATCTTCATCAATAACAGCTTTGTGTATTCTAAGGATCTAAAAGAGCATAAAAAGCATCTATAAATAGTTTTATAGATCTTGATGGATGAGAAGCTCTAAGCTAAGCTTAATAAGTATGAGTTTTAGTTAGAGAAAGTGTCATTTTTGGGGCATATAGCATCAAAAAATGGCATAAGGGTCGATCCTAGCAAGATTCAGGTGGCAATGAAGTGGAAACCACTTAAGAACACAACTGAGATTAGCAGTTTCTTGGCTTTGGTTTGATATTATAAAAGGTTTGTCAAGGGAATTTTCTTGATAGTGGCCCTTATGACATGTCTTATAAGGAAGGATGTTAAGTTTGAGTGGGATAGTATATGTCAGGAGAGTTTTGGTAAGCTAAGAAGTATGTTAACCAAGGCTCTGATTTTGGTTCAACTAGTGTGAGGAAAAGAGTTCACCATATATATTAATTCATCACTAAATGGGTTGGGATATATATTCATACAAGATGGCAAAGTTGTTGGTTATGCTTCACAATAATTAAAAACTTATAAGAAAAACTAACTAATACATGACTTAGAGCTCACAGCCATTGTGTTTGCTTTAAAGATATAGAGGTATTATCTTTATAGGGAAAAGTGCTATGTCCTCACTGACCATAAGAGTCTGAAGTATCTGCCCACACAAAAAGAGTTAAACTTAAGGCAAAGAAGATGGATGGAGTTGATTAAGGATTATGATTACCTTATTGACTAACATCCTAGGAAAGCTAATATGGTTGGGGATACCTTGAGTAGGAAGTTTATGTCAGCTTTAAAGGTGATGCATGTTAGCTTGATGCTACAAGATAATGGTGGTTTGTTACCTGAGCTATAAGTCAAGCTAAGTTTGATATAGGTAGTAAAGGATTCATAAAAGGATGATTATAGGCTTTAGAGTATCATGAGTATAATCTAAGAGGGGAAGCCTACCGAGTTTGTGATTAAGGAAGACGATTATTTATATTATCATGAATGCCTTTGTGTACTAGATAGTGAATGTGGAAGATAGCATATTCTACAAAAAGTGCACAATGCACCATTTGCTATGCATCTTGATAGTACTAAGATGTACCAAGATTTGATGATAGTCTATTGGTGGTCGAGCATGAAGAGAGATGTAGTTGATTATGTGACTAGATGTCCCACATGTTAGCAAGTGAAGGCCGAGCATTAAATTCCTTTTGGTTTGCTATATCCTATAGCAATCCTAAAATGGAAGTGGGAACGATTCATTATGAATTTTGTGATTAGACTACCCATAACTAGGAATACGCATGATTCTGTTTGGGTGGTTGTCAATAGATTGACCAAGTCAGCTCAATTCATTCTAGTAAGAAAGGATTATTCCTTGGAGAAGTTAGCTGAACTATACCTTGATGAGATAGTTAGGTTTCACAGAGTGCCATCTTTGATTATTTTAGATAAAGATCCCCATTTTACATCTAGATTTTAGAGGAAACTCCAAAATTCTTTAGGAACCAGGCTTAGTTTCTGCATAACTTTTCATCCTCAGACAGATGGTTAGTGAAAGAGGATTATTTAGGTGCTTGAGGATATGTTTTGAGCATGTGCCATATATTTGAAAGGTAGTTGGGATAAGGATATCTCTTTATCAGAGTTTGCTTACAATAATATTTACTATGCAAGCATTTATATGGCTCCTTATGAGGCATTATATGATAGATGATACATAACTCCTTTATGTTAGAGTGAGTTGAGTGAGCACAAGCTTATACGACTAGATTGGGTTAAGGATTCTAAAGAGAAGGTGGAATTCATCAAAGAAAGGCAGAAAGCTACTTTAGATAGATAAAAATCCTATACGAATTTAAAGAGAAGAGACATCAAGTGTGAAGTCGATGACAAAGTCTTTTTCAAGGTATCTCTATGGAAAAAGGTGTTAAGGTTCGGTAAGAAAGGAAAGTTAAGTCTAAGATTTATTGTATATGTTTCATGTCTTAATGATGAGAAAGTATAAATCAAACCCTTCACATGTGTTGACAGTTGAAGAAGTGAAGATACAACCAAACTTGTCATATGAAGAAGAACCCGTATATATCTTAGCCAGAGAAGTTAAGGAATTACAGAATAAGATAGTGCCATTGGTCAAGGTTATACGATGACATCATGGCATGGAAGAAGCAACATAGGAGAATGAAGCTCAAATGAGAGAGTAGTATCTACATCTCTTTAAACTAGGTATGTTGAGGACAATATCACTTTTAAGAAGGGAAGAAATGTAACAACCCAAAAATCCCGACTCTCTTGAATAGTACTTTTTGGGTGAATAATGCTTCCCAAAACTCTAGCTGCACTAAGTGTACTAATGGGGAATATTAATTATGAGAGAATTTTGGGCAAAGTTTGAAGCCAATCTGAAGTCATTTGAATGGTTAAAAATGCTAAACAAGATTTTATGGTAGTATCTTGTGAATATTACCACAGGTAAAGTTGAACCGTAAAATAATTCAAAAGTTGCTCAAAATAATCCAAAAATATTATAACCTGATACTTAAATATTTCGAATAGATAATTGGCTTTGGAATCGGAATTTTTAGATATCGAGAAGTATTTGTACCAAGTTTTTGGCTAAGGAAATATATTAATTTTTTTGATTTTCTTCATCTTTTGAGCTAATTCTTTAGGTGTATATGGGATTTATATTTACCTAATTTTTGAAACCTATTTCGAGCAATTTTGATTCTTCTAGAGGGGAGAAATAAATTATAGAAAACAAAATAAAATAATTTTTCAAAAACTATAAATACCCCAAAAATCTATTTCCTTCCATCTTTCCCATTTCCCTGTCCTTTCTCCTTAAAAACCCCACACACCTCCTTTATCTCTTTCTTCTCTTATTTTCTTCATTCTTTTCACACCCACTCCAAAAAAATGGATCTCAAGAGTTAGAGTGTTCTGAGATGAAACTAAAGACACTAAGATTGCCTCATTTGGTAGAGAATCTCTAGAGCAATCGGGGTTTCCATCCTAAGGTAAACAGTGGCCATCTCCTAATTGAGTATTTTTTTTCCATTCTAATATTTTTCCTAGGTCCTTTGGGCACCCAATAAGTTGTTTATATGCTCATTTTATTTTTGTAATTAATTATTTAATTTTATATGGATTTTTTAAAATTGAACCTATATGAATTTATAGGTGAGAAGTCAAATCGGGCTTCCTAAGGGAAGGAGAAGGCCTAATAAAGCTTCAAGCATACTTGACAACTATTTTTGGTATGTGCAATCACTTTAAAATGAATGAAAATGCTTGGAACTCATTATGTGCATTTATGGCATATTAGTGCATTAATGGTTATTAGGAGTTTAATGCATGAGATAGTTAAATAATGTGGAATGGTGATGTTAGATGATATAAATGTGTATTATGGATGAAATATGTGTGGCTTATAGAGGTCCAATGCTTTATGTCTGTTATTGAGCTTGATGTTGAGTTAATATGCCATAATAAAAGCTAAAAATGCAATTATGGGGTAATATGGTTTTAATGTATTTGCATGAGTTTATATATAAATAAATTGGTATATGTATGCATATATGGGTGGCTTAATGCTTCAAATATGGAAATGACATGTTTTAGGTGCTACGACGACCTAAAGTAAATGTATGCGCAATGTATGTGAAAATGAGCCATAAATGCATTTGTGTGTGCCTCAGTGTAGTTTCATGAATTAGTGTGTGCATATGAGAGTGGTTGAATGCCACCTTAACTTGTATATGGACTTTGGCCATGTAATGAGGTTTTATGTGACTAATATCGATAACTGCCAATACCAGGGTGTAAATTGGTGTATGAATGTGAATCATAGTATTTATTCAAATGCTTGATGTATTAGGCATTATAAGGCATCAATGCATAATAATGATCTAGATTAAATGTGCTCGATATGAGAAGTGCATGTATGATGCATGTTATGGCTATATAAGGTCTATTGGTGTTATATATGGCATATTGAGGTATTAATGGGAATATAGATGCATAGATGTGTCTTATGATATTATTATGAGTTAATAAAGTTTATGTAAGCCTAAGTTGGCTACATGATATAATTATGTGACTTATGCTATAGGCATGTGTTTTTAGGCCTTACTAGTTTGGAAAATAGCTAATGAGATGAAATAATGTGACAATAGGATACAAACTATGTAAAATGTATAGCTGGCTTAAATGACATAATATGATCAGTTTAATGATTCCTATATAGTTGGACAACCTCGTTTCGATAGGTTGACTGGTAAACTAGGAT
>CANXYI010323426.1:0-11745 GCA_948208565.1 Hura crepitans | reverse complement strand
ATCGGCTTTAGGTTGTTCAAGAGGAAGAAGAGGACTCAGGCACATGTATGGGTTGTACACATGTGTAACCCCTTAAGTATAGTGGGTTATTATCATGAGATTGGCCTACATGGCAATTAAATGGCTAAAATTCATTTTATGGCACTTTTAGGTTTAAAAATTCATAGAAAATTCTCTAGGCCTTCAAAAATTCCCATTTTAGTATTAAAAATCCTTGATGGTGCTAATAGAGTTAAAGGACTTTAAGATCCAATTGTAAGAGCTAGTGTAAGATCGAATGTTTCACCGTAGGGAGCACCAGCTCTATTTATCTAGAAAAAGGAGGGTTCTATTCAGTTATCTGTGGATTACCAATAGTTAAACAAAGTGACCATTAAGAACAAGTATCCTCTGCCATAGATAGATGTCATGTTTGATTAGCTTAAAGGAAATGTAGTGTTTTCTAGGATTGATATGAGACTTAGGCACTACTAGTTGTGGGTGAATGAACCAAATGTGTCGAAGACTATTTTTAAAATGAGATATGGTCACTACGAGTTCTTTGTAATGCCATTTTGGCTTACCAATACACCTACAACTTTCGTGGACTTAATAAATAGAGTCTTTAGGCCATATTTTGATCAATTTTTGGTAGTCTTCATCGATGATATTTTTGATTTTCTAGTTGTCTTCATTGATGATATTTTGTTTTACTTAAAGAATAAGAAAGAGCATGAATAGCATATGATAATAGTTTTTTAGATTCTATGAGAAGAGAAACTCTATGCTAAGCATAGCAAATGTGAGTTTTAGCTCAGTGAAGTGTTCTTCTTAGGACATATAGCTTCAATAGAAGGTATACAGGTTGATCCTAGAAAGATTGAAGTAGTTATAGAGTGGAAGCCACCTAGGTACACCACAGATATTTTGAGTTTCCTCAGGTTGGTAAGATATTATAGATAGTTTATCAAGGGGTTTTCATTGATAGCAGCTCCTATGACTCATTTATTGAGGAAAGATGTTAAGTTTGCCAGAATGATAGATATCAAGAGAGTTTTGACAAGCTCAAGATGATGTTGATTGAGGCTTCTATTCTTATTTAGCCAATTTCTAGGAAGGACTTCACTATATATAGTGATGCATCTCATAATGGGTTAAGATATGTTCTGATGTAAGATGGTAGAGTTGTTGCCTATTCTTTGAGATAGTTAAAGCCATATGAGAAGAACTACCTTACTCATGATTTAAAGCTTGTAGCTATTGTGTTTGCTCTAAAGATTTAAAGACTATCTCTATATAGAGAAGTGTTATCTTTACATGGACTATAAGAGTCTGAAGTGTCTTCCTACATAGAAGGAGTTGAGCTTGAGATAGAGGAGATGAATGGAATTGATCAAAGATTATGACTATTTGATTGATTATCATCCTAAAAAGGCTAAGGTATTTAGAAATGCCCTTAGCAGGAAGTGTACATGAGAGGCATGAATATTATGGCTTTGTAGGTGATAATGCTTTATTAATTGAGATGAAAGTAAAGCCCAGTTTGTTATAGCAAGGATTGTTAGAAAGATGATCACAAACTGAAGAGTGTGATTAGTGCTATCTGAGAGGAGAAGCCTACTGAGTATGAGATTAAGAGTGACGGCTGTGTGTACTACTATAACGAATTTTATGTATAAGATATGGAAGAGCTGAAGAAGTAGATTTTGCAAGAAGCTCATAATACTCCTTATGCTACACATCCTAGTAACATAAAGATGTATCAAGATTTGAAGTTGTCAGATTAGTGGCCTGGTACGAAGAGAGATGTATTAAAGTACATGACCAAGTGCCTTACTTGTTAGCAAGTAAAAGCAGAACTTCAAGTTCAATTTGGATTTGTTCACCCTATAGCAATCCCAATATGGAAATGGGATAGAGTCATGATGGACTTTGTTGTTAGATTACCTATAACAAAGAGCAAATATGATTTAGTATAGGTTGTGGTAGACTATTTGACTAAGACTACTCATTTTATATTAGCATGGATGGATTATTCGTTAGAGAAGCCTATTGAACTTTATCTTCATGAGATCGTTAGGTTGCATAGAGTGCTATATTCCATTATATTAGATCAGGATCTAAGGTTCATGTTGAGGATTTGGAAAAAACTTCACAATGCCTTGGGTACTTGTTGACGTTTCAATATGATATTTCATCCTCAAACTAATGGACCATCAAAGTGAGTCCTAAATCCTTGAGGATGTGCTAAGGAGTTATGCTTTGCAGTTCAAAGCAATCTAGGATCGTTATCTGTCCTTAGCTTAGTATGCCTATAATAACACACATCAAATGAGCTTAAGTATTACTCCTTATGAGGTGTAGTATAAAAGGAAGTGCAGAACTCATTTATACTGGAATAAGCTTAGTGAGAAAAAGATTATGCGACCGGATCTTATTAAGGATGCCGAGGAAAAAGGTGAAGATCATCAAAGAAAGGTTGAAAGGAGCTTATAACAAATAAGTCATATGTTAATCTAAAGAGAAAAGATGCTTAGTATGAGGTGGGAGATAAGATGTTTCTCAAGGTTTCACCTTAGATGAAGGTTTTGCAGTTTAGAAAGAAAAGAAAGTTGAGTCCTAAGTTTATTAGGCCATATGAAGTAACAAAACATGTGGGGCTAGCAGCCTACAGATTAACTTTGCCTCCAGAACTCCAATAGATCCATGATGCCTTCCACATATCCATGGTTAGAAGATACAAATTGGATCCTGTATAAGTGTTGTTAATAGAGGAAGTGGAGATGTGTCTAGATTTATCTTATGACGAAGAACTTGTAAAGATTTTAGATAGAAAGGTGAAAGAGATCCGAAACAAGACTGTACCTTTGGTAAAAGTTCTTTAGAAATACCATGGAATAAAAGAAGCTACATGGGAAATGGAAGCTTTGATAAGGGAGCAATATCCTTAGTTGTTTGAGTCAAGTAATGTCAAGTGGGGAAGAAATGTAATGCCTGAAAAATCTTGGTGTTATGAATAGTACTTTCTAGGATGTGACTAGTATTTCCCGAGGCTAAGGACACTAATTTTACTGAATAGAAGTGTTAATTATAACATAATTTTTGGTGAAATATGAAATAAAAATGAAGTCATTTAAGTTGTTAAAAATGGCAGTTAAGTTTTATAACAGCATCACGTGAATAGTAACCTAGTTTTAGCTGAATCGTAAAATATTCAAAAAGTTGCATAAAACATTTTTTGATTTATACAACTTGATACTTAAAAACTCAAATTAGCTAGTTGTCACTAGAATTGGAATTTTTAGATATCAGGAAGTATTTTTACAAAAATTAGGTATGATAAAAACTGGCAATTTTATTATATTTTTCTAATTTTTTGAGCTCCGATTTTTAGATGCATATACAACTTAAATTAATTGAATTTTTACATGATTAATTGAGATTAAATTAAGATTAAAAGTGAAGAAAATAAGGAAGAAAGAGAGGACGAGGACAAAAATGAAAAATAAATGGATTTTTTTTATAAAAAAAAGTATACAAAGGGTCATATAACTTATCGTTGGGTCAAACCTTGAATAGTTTTCTCCTCCCTCCATCTTTTTGTGGCTGACGGCTTCACATGGAGGAAAACTCTATGTTTGTTTTTTGCTTCCTCATTCTAGCAATAATATGAACCGATTAAACACTATATAAGTGTTTTTAAAACCTTTAGTCCTAGTTGCAAGCAAAAAATTTGAGAAAAGCTGGGAGAATTGCTTATTTTTATACTCGATGAATAGTAAACATTTTTTGTTTGAGTAAGGTTTTTCAAACTCTAGTATTTTTCTAGCATTCTCCTAATGCCCAAGAGCATATTTATCAAGTAAGATTGATTTTTTATTGCCTTTATTATTTTATATGATTTTTACAAAATCTTTCTTATTATTTGAATAGTGGAACATGAGAAGTCTTGAGACAAAGGGAAAGGCAAGGCATAGGTTGTCCTTAGGAGTGAGTTGTGATCCTCGTATGTTTAATTGAACCATTTTTTTATTTGGTATATGCCCTAAATAAAATATTATGAAAGAATGTGAAATATGAGAATAATTCCTAATTAAGAGCATTAATGGCTTTAATCATATTAATTAGTATTTTTGAGGTGCATTGGTGTAATTGAATTGATAAAAATACATATGGATGTGTAAAATGTGTGATGAGCATAACATATATACATTATGTAAGTATACATGATTATATGTGTAATTGATGAATTATGCATGTATATGACCAAAAATACATGTTGTATGATATGTTGGATGTACATTGAGTAAATTATGAGATTGAAATGGATAGGTGCCTTAAAAATGTTTGTAGGGCTAAATGAACACAATGGCATGCATGCATATGTATGACTTAATAATGCATGCTAGACATGTTGTATGCTCATGTATGGTTGCATAGGCAAGAATGGCCATAAGTTGAGTTATGTATGATAAATGAAGAGGCATAAGGACTTGGTGGCCGAATGGCCCCTTAATGTATATATGATTGTGTATTTTTGATAATTTGATGTATTATGAAAATGTATGGACAAATAATGACAATAAGCTTGAGTATTGATATATTATGTAAGTTATGGATGAGTGCATGTATAAGCATATTCTTCATGCTATGATCTAATGACATATAAGCGAATGTGATATCTTGATATTATGTGCATCCTATGGATATGCCTAATGGCTACAAGTATGTATATGTATGTGAGGCCCATATGCTTGCATGACTTATTAATGCATGCTAGACATGTTGTTGCTCATGTATGGTTACATATGTATGAATGGCCATAAGTTGAGCTATGTATGATGAATGTATGATAGATTAAAAGGCATGACAATGTGGTGACTGAATGACCCATTGATGTATATACGATTGTGTATGTTTGATAATTTGATATATTATGAAAATGTATGAACAAATGATGACAATAAGCATGAGTATATGATATATGATATATGTTATATATGAGTGCATGTACAAACATGTTCATGATGCTATAATCTAATCACATGTTAGTGAATGATAAGTCTTAGTATTATGTGTAAGCTGTTGGTTGGCCTAATGGCCTATAAGCATGCATATATATGTAATGTCCATATAATGCATGAATTGGAAGATGTGCAACACCCTCTACCTGATCCCTAATGGAACTCGATAGGAGATACTACTTCCTGAAGGTTACCCTTCTTAAATCCACCCTAACTACTATTCATTTAAATTTTGCTATCTTTACAACCTAGTTTAGAGCCCTAGGTTGTTTTTGTTCTATTCCTTTTTTTTACATCAAGTTATGACTATCATCCATTATTATAGCCATTTTATCTAATACTTCTTTAATTTATAGAAAATTTGACAACTTAACTGTTGCTCGAGTGGAAAACAAACATTTTTAACCTATATAAAAGCACTTTTAAACTCGTCATCAACACGTCATCACATTTTGGGCCCATCTAGTCCTCCAATCATTCAATCACATCATATAGTCACACAAACACAAGTTCTCAGATCCACGTCAAACTCAAACACATAATAGAACTCATATATAAGTAGATACTTAGGTTACATCTATAGTTAATTAAATATTGATCACAAGGTAACAAAATAGATATCTGACCATCTTATCATCTTAGGCCTAAAACCCCATATACATGAGTGTCCTACTTTTATACATATAAAAATATACAAAAATTATTCCCCTCTAGTGGTTGTTAGCAACACTATAGGTACTTAGGCTAAATAGCTCACAAGAATCTCTTACTTGCATATTGGGACACCGATATATTAAGTATAAACTCAAGGGTGAATTTACTATAATATACGTGCCACAACACATAGTCATATAGTGAGCACACATTATACAAGTTGTGTGACTTTGCATGTTCATTTAATTATAATTTTATCATTTAATAGCCTATCCTATTACTCATGATTATGTGTGCCTCATAGTCCATTCAAGTTACTCGATTATATTTCTTTATTCTAAAATTATACCACATACGTCATAAAGTTATGAGCCTTCATATTATGTGTATTATTTCCCTTAATTCATTTTAGGCCCATACTGGAAAGACTACACTTAAGACACTAGATAGTAGGATCTAAGTTATGTACTATCCCATATTTTGGACCTCGCTAGCTATATCTAACCATCCATCTGATTGTAAGGATCAATTTTGCTGGACCTCCCAATAGTAGGGAAAGCAGGGATCAATCCCATGGCACCTCTTAAATGCCAATCATCAAATCAAGTTAGGTGGATCATAGGGCTCAGCCCTGTAGGGCCTCTCAAATCCACAATAATATAGGTAAGTGGGAATTAGCCTATATGGACTTGCTAATACCGTAGTGTGTAGGGCTCTCTACTAGAACCTCAGTGGCTGCACCTGCTATCACATGTACACAGGCAATGGCCTAGGAGAACCAAAACCCCTAATAGCTGCTAATTCCCTAGTTGACTTGTCAACCCATCCAGTAGGTGTCTACTTTATATGGGCCAATACTAATTACCATG
This sequence comes from Hura crepitans, assembly GCA_948208565.1. Lineage (NCBI taxonomy): Eukaryota > Viridiplantae > Streptophyta > Magnoliopsida > Malpighiales > Euphorbiaceae > Hura > Hura crepitans. The sequence continues at coordinate 5,219 of CANXYI010323426.1, read as the reverse complement.
TTATTTACACAATTATAAGTTATTCATTGCAAATCATAACATTATGTGTTTTTGTCACTGTTACATGCATATCTTCATTATTACATAACCAACAATTACAATGCCCTCTTTCCATTATGTCACTATTCATTTGGTCATTTTTATGACTTCAAAATCTCAACCTATTGTTCTCATATGTTTAATGCCAATTATATCAATTCACTTACATAGCTTAATATTCGAAAACCATTATCACTTAGCATACTAAGTTTTTATATTACCCTAAGTAGTCTTTCTCAATTCATGTAATGACATTATGCCATATGTTACACATCCTTAATCCTCCCTTTTCATATTGTATATCTACCTCATACCTATGATACCTTTATGACCATATATAGTTTAGGTACCACTAATTTGTTTCTTACATATTTCACCTCATTACCACATTTAATGGCCATTTTTAGCTCACTTACATATCATATCACTACCAATTACACAAGTACACTCACACTTATTCTTTACACACCATTCAGTTGCAATTTATTCATACATATGCATATGTATTTATCACACACATAGGCCTCTCATAATCACTATAACATAAGTATACAAGTATTATACACTAACATACACATACAATGGCACTTCTATACACACTTTCACACATAAAACCATGCACTCACACAATTGCACATACATATTACATTAAATTCACATACTTATAGTGTTAAAACACCCAATTAACCACTTTAAGCCTTGGTTTGCCTCTCTTCTATAAGCTTTTCCTCTTTTCCTATAAGCATACACTGCTTCAGGGTTTAAAAAATTCCCAAAAATCTTACATAACACCAAATGGAAAACTAATTACATGGTTAACTTTAGTTTACTTAGAACTACCTAAAATGAAAACGAAAAGTGGGATAAAACCACTTACACCAAGATTTGACATTATTCATCAAGTGCTTAAATCTCAAAATCTAGCCTCTATTTATGATTTCTGTTAGTGATAAAGGCTTTAAGAGGATATAGAAGTAAAGAACCATGTAAAACTTGGTAAAATTATGCTAGATTTGAGAGATGAAGTGACAAAAAAAAGAGGGATGAGAGAGAGAGAGGTGGCATCGGGTTTCATCAGGGAGAGGAAAAAGATGAAGGCTTTGGCACATGTGTCACCCCCACATGTTCCATGGCTTTTATATTAAACACATGGATAGATCAGATTGCACTACGTGTCAATCCAATGACCCATTTTTATTCAATTTTCTTTTAATCTTTGAAAATTAAAAAAAAATTCTAAAGACCACCAAAAATCATGGTTTTAGTGCCAAAAATTCTCAATAATGCCCATTAAGGGCCTTGTAAAATCTTGAGTTAAAACTCTAAATGCAACTAGGGTTACCACTCACTCGCATAATTATGAAATTCTAAATTAATATCAAATGACCTCAAAAAATTAAAATTCCTTGACTAATAAACTCATTGGAATTTTAGACCTTCAGGGTATGACATTTTTAGGTCTATCCGGGCATATCCCATACCAATCCCAACATAATGCAAATTAAAGTTACTATTCACTAGTTCTTGGCCTAAAATGATTTATTGGTTTTGCTAAAAGTTTTAATTATTTCATTTTCATCATTTTCTAGCCCATCAAAGTTTGATGACTAATACTCCCCCTTCTGGCCATCATAAAGTACCTTAGTGTCCTAAGAGACACTACTCATGCCTCAGAAGTACTGTTCATGAAACTGAGATTTGTAGGCATTACAATCCGTCCCCTCTTAAGAAATTTTGTGCTCAAAATTACCTAGTGAGAATAGATGTTGATATTGAGCTTTCATCTGCTCCTCACTTTACCAAGTGGCATCTCAGTCTTATAGTGCTTCCATAACAATGGTATAGCCTTGTTCCTCAATTTTTTGACTTCTTTAGGCAATATTTGCACTAGCTCTTCCTCATATGTCATGTTTGACTACACCCAAATCTTCTCGATAGGTATTACATGTGAAGGTATAGACCTATACTGCCTCAACATCAAGATGTGGAACACATTGTGAGTCTGCTGCAATTTTAGTATTAAGGCTGACCAGCAAGCTACCGATCCCACACATTCTATGATTTTGTATGGATCGATGAATCTCACAATTAGTTTCTCTTTCTTCCCAAATCTAAGCATCTTTTTCCATGGCAATACCTTTAAAAACACTCTTTCACCAAACTCATATTCAATATCCTTCCACTTTAAGTGAGCATATGATTTATATCAATCTGTGGTAGTGTTTAACCTTTCTCTAATGATTTGACCTTTTTTTAGCATCCCTAATCAAGTCAGGTCCCATGGGCTTACTCTCACCTACTTTACTCCAACAAAATGGAGTTCTACACCTTCTACCATATAGTGCCTTATAGGGAGCCATTTCTAATCTTTATTGGCTATTGTTGTAGGCAAATTCAGGCAAAGATAAGTACTGATCCAACTCCCTTTAAATTCAATGGCATAGTAGTGTGGCATATCCTCTACTACCTATATAACTCATTCGGATTGACTGTCCGTCTGCGGGTGAAATGTTGTACTAAAGGTCATACGAGTACCTAAAGCCTCTTATAGTTTCTTCCAAAATCTATAAGTGAATCAAAGGTTTTAGTATGAAATGATGGCTATGTGCACTCTGTGCCATCTTATGATCTCATTTATATACAATAATGCCAATTTCTCTAAAAAATAATCCATTCTTATCGAGATGAAGTGAGTTATCATGGTTAGCCTATCTACAATCGCCCAAACTACATCACATTTACTTTCTATCATTGGAAATCCCATGACAAAATCCATTGTAACCTTTTCCCACTTCCATTTCAGAATTGCTACTAGGTGCAGTAATCCATAAGGGACTTGATGTTTTGCTTTCACTTGCTGGCATGTCAAGTGTTGAGCCATAAAATTTGCTACATCTTATTTCATTCTTAGCCACCAATAGTTGGATTTCAGGTTTTGATACATCTTTATGCTTCTTAGGTACATTAATATAGAGTAACATGTTCTTCTCTCAAGATATGTGTTCTCACTTTTTCTAGCTTTGGTACATATAATATGTCATGGAAGTATAAGTATCCATATGCCTTAACCTTAAATTTTGTAGTCTTCCCCTATTTAACTTTACCAACAATCTGTATAAGACATTCATCTCACATTTGTGCTTTTTTAACCTGCTACCTATAGTCAAGTTCCACCTATAATTTAGCTAAATTGCATCACCATCAACATACTCTATTCTAGGATTTCTAGCTTTCATAGTAGTTATGAACTTCCAACTCAAGGCATGAGCATCAACATTAGTTTTCCCCTAATGATAGTCGATCAGACAGTTATAATCCTTTTTCAGTTCCATGCAATATTGTTACCTCAAGTTAAAATCTTTTTTGGTGGGGAGATATTTCAATCTTTTATAGTCAGTATACATGTAACACTTTTTAGCATACAAGTAGTGTCTCCACACTTTCAATACAAATCCAATAGTTGCCAATACTAGATCATGTTTTGGGCAATTATATTCATATGGCTTCTATTGCCTTAAAGCATAAGATATAACTTTTATATCCTGCATCGGAACACATCTAAGTATATTATGCGAAGCATTATTATAAACCACAAAACCCTTCCCTTGCTGGGGTTGAGTGAGAATTAGAGCTTTAGTTAATGTTATCTTTAATTTATTAAAGCTTGTCAGACACTTGTCATCCCACATGTACCTTAAATCCTTTTGCAATAATTGAGTTAATAGAGTTGTAATGATTGAGAAACCCTTCATAAATCTCTTATAATAACTAGCCAATCCTATGAAGCTTTGGATTTTGGTCATATGCATTTATGCAATAGCATTAAATCTTAGTGTAAGTGATTTTATCCCAAAGTGGGATAAAATCACTTACACTAAGATTTAATGCTATTCACCAAGTGTTTATATCTCAAAATCTAACCTCTATTTCTTATTTCTATCAATGAGAGAGGCTTTAAAAGGCTATGAAGGTAAAGAACCGTATAAAACATAGTGAAATTATACTAAATTTAAGGGAGAAAGTGAAGAAAAAAGGGAGAGAGGAAGAGTGAGGTGGCATCGGGTTTGGTTGGGAAGAGGAAGAATATGAAGGCTTTGGCATATGTGACACCCACTATATGTGCCATTGCTTTTATATTAAACATATGGATGGCTCAAATTGTGCCCTGTGTTGATCTGATGACCCATATTAATATGATTTTCTTTTAAACTTTAGAAATTCAAAATAATTTCTCAAGCCCTCCAAAAATCATGGTTTCAATACCAAAAATTGTAAGTAATTCCTAAAGGCCCCGTGAAATCTCAATCAAAACTCTAAAGGCAATTAGGGTTACTATTCAATCATGTAATTAAGAAATTCCAAATAAATATCAAATGACCTTAGAAAATTAAAATTCCTTCACTAATAGACTTATTAGAATTTTTGACCTCAAGGGTATGATACTTTTAGGTCCATTCGGGCACATCCCAGACTATTATTGGCATAATTTCAACTAAAGATACAATTCATTAGTTCTTGGCTAAAAGTGATTTATTGCTTTTACTAAAAGTTTTAATTGTTTCATTTTCATTATTTTCTAGCTCATCAAAGTTTAATGACTAGTACTCCTCCTTCTGGCCATCATAAGGTGCCCTAGTGTCTCTAGAGATATTATTCATGCCTCGAAATTACAGTTTATGAAATTGAAATTTGCAGGCATTATAGGATGTATGTCACATTTTGGTATAAAAGGTTATGTATATGGAAAAATCATGATGTAATATGATTATGATGCATATAAAGAATAAGTAAAATGATATGGCCAATGGTCATGTATTATGGCCAACATATGTTTGAGACATATTATATGCATGTATGAGGTATTACATTACCATGTAATACCATAATGCATTTTATAATGAGATTTAAGCATAATGCATCTTGAATAAGCTTATGCTATAATCTAAATGAATATGGAAAAACTATGATATAAGGAAATACATGATGCTTATAAGAGGAAATGTAATGTTATTTATGTGTGATGTATGTTTGTTGATATATGGCCTCAAAATGTGGTTAATTGCATGATATAATATGCTTGATTGCTAAAATAAGATGCATGACTTATTAGCTAGATTTAGTCACTTATTGGCTAAACTAAGTAACTAAAAACTATGTTAAGCTTAAATTGAGGTAGTGTA
>CANXYI010323393.1:0-12583 GCA_948208565.1 Hura crepitans | reverse complement strand
TTCCCAAATTTTAAGTTGAAATATGATTTTTGTGGGTCGTTAGATTGCCACATGGCACGATCTAACACATCCACCACTAATATATAAGGGTCCCCTACACATGTACACCATTTTACATATGTGAGGAAGCTATCTTCTCCCCCCAAAAGAAAGCCCTAGTCAACGCCATTTCTAAGGAACTCCCCCTCCATTTTTGCTTTAAACCCACACTAAAACACCACCAATTCTTACATATCTCATATGGAAATGAACCTCCATGATCTCTGAAGTTCAAATCTTGTGTTAGAATTACCTAAAAAGCTCAATTTTAAAAGATTTGTGTATAAAGTGAATTCTGCCATTTTTGAGTGTAAATGCTCTTTTTCTAGTTTTTATTTTAGGTTCATGTAGTTCTTGAAATTCTAAGAATTTTCATATTTATAGATTTCTATTTGGGGCTTCTTATGATTTTATATGAATTTTTAAAATTAGAGTTTTATAATGTAGGTTCAAGGAGAGATTTTGAAGAACAAAGGCAAACAAGGCCTTAAGAAGGTGGAAAAGGGTATAGAGATACCCTAGGTATGTGGATTTAATATAATATATGCATGCCAACATGTGTTTATATGTGTACATATATGAACATGTGTATGGAAGTTTTGGTTTATGCATGTGTTTGCTTGATTTGATGTAATATGCATGTTGTAACCTAAATTGGATGTAATAATGATGATATGGATATGTTTTAGATGTGAAAAGTATGTGAATATATGCATGACATGTATGTCATGGCATATGCATGTGTGCTTATGTGTGTACATGATGTGTTATGATGTTAATCATGATGTATTTGGATGGTAATGATATGTGTAACATGAATGGGACATGGCATGTGAAAATATATGTATGGTTATGGTTATATATAGTATTATGATAAAGATTAGTGTACATAATGTCTAATAAGAAATTGGTAAAGAAAAATGTATACTAAGTGCGAAGTAAAATTTATTATATGGCATATAATGAGGTATTATAAGATTTATTTCATATGAAAGAATTATGATAAAAATAAAGATGAAGTATGGTGATGAAAATGTAACATTATGCGAGATATATTGGCATGATCTATCATATCATGAGGTCATGAAAAGTATGAATAAAAGACCAAATGAATAGTGAATTATGACTAAGTGAATAGTGCAAGTTACATAAAAATGACCCATAACTATCTAGTGGAAAAAGTGACCTGTAACTATCCAATAAAAATGAGCAAATGAATTTAACATATAACTACATCTTAATAACATGGAAATAAATAAAATAAATGTATGGTAATTTAATAAAAATAATTAATAGATAGTGGGCCCAATAGTTAGACACTCACTAGATGGGTTGACCGGTCAACTAGGGATTAGCAACTACTAGACATTTTATGCCTTCAGGGCTATTCCTTTGATGATTATGATGACAGGTGCAGCCACTGAGGTTATGATGTTGGCCACTACACTATATGGCTATAGCCATGGTGGTTTCTAGGTGGGACCACTACATTAGGCGGGTGTAACTATCGAGGTTTTGAGATAGGCCACTGCACTATACTGGTGCAATAGCCAAGGTCTAGTTATAGGCCATGGCATTATGTAGGGTTGGTGCAGCTATCGAGGTCTTGAGATAGGCCACTACACTATGCTGGTGCAGTAGCCATGGTTTAGTTATGGGCCATTTGCACTAGGTGGGTACAGCTATTGGGGTTTAAAATATAGGCCACTATATAGCTTAAATTTCCCTTGTAATCCAGTGTTTTAAAGTGTTGTCTTTCTAGCTTAGGCTTGAAAGATAAAATAAATATAATAAATAGTAATAGTAAATAATGAATGTAAAAATTTATAAAATAAAGTCTATAGCATGAAACTGATAATTAAATTAATAAGACAGAATAATAAATTATTATTATTATTATTATTATTATTATTATTATTATTTTATGACACTGTCTCAGTATATTGCATGATGCACGTATGATTTGTATGATGCATATGTGACTGCATGACATGTTTTTATTGTATTAAATTTAGCACTAAGTATTGCACTCAGCATATCAATGTTTCAATACATAGGTAGTAGATAGTGTAGCTACTCAGCCTAATATATATATATTGTAGTGTAGTAGGCTAGATATTTTAAGGGTATATTACTGTTTCTTTTTATGGTTATTAGAAGGCATTCATGTATATTAGGTTGGATTTAGTGAATACTTATCTGAATGGTTTTGTAAACCTATAACTAATAGATTTATATCGTGTATGGTTAGTTTATATCTGAATGGTATTAATATTTATGTTTTAATGTGATGTGGGCCCAGGGCCTTTCATGATGATATTATGAAGTTAATTATAATTTATACATTGATATTTAGGGGTTTGTCCAAAGATCTAAGTAATATCTGAAAGAAAAATATGTATGACTACAAGTGTTAAATGAATTAGCCCTTAAGGCAATATTGATTAGCATAGGTGACCTAGTGGAAGGTAACACCACTTGTCTAGTTCCTTTAGGAATTAGGCAGGGGGTGTTACAAAGGTACCTCCAGTTGGTGACTCCACTGGGGACTCCCCTATGAGAATTTACTCCAAAAGTGCCTTATAATTAATATTGGTTGAATCTCTAATTCTAAGGTTTATCATTTCCTAAAATTATATTTCATGCTAGAGCCTTAGAATAAGTTAGGAATCTCTTCTTATCCTTAGTGGCTTTCTAAAGAATGAAGCCATTTTCATCCAATTTGATGGATTGTTATGGATTATAATCACCACTTCAAGCCTCATAACTAAATGGTATAAAAAATAGTGAATTAATAGGTTATTATTGCTTATGATTGGGAAGACTCTTTAGAAGAGACCTTACTTAAAGGGCAATAACACTGTAAATGGATTACATATATCTCATATAATTGGCATAGATACACTTCCCTTTGGATACCATAATAAATTGCATTTGTATATGATATAGACTTCTGTTGTGAAATGAATTTCACCCTTTCTTAAAAGACAAGGTTTAAACATTTGCTGCTTTTATAGCTGGGATAGAATAATTTTTGTCTTAAAATGGTTAAATTCATCCACTGACAATTGTCAAAACCTCTTATATGCTTAGAATAAGAGCATTATGTTGCCAACTTAAGACTATGCACTATTCATGTTTTTATGTTCCCTATTAATGCTTAAATAAAGCCCATTTAAGACAATTATGGCTAAACCACATATGTGGAAGAAATAAGGTTAGAAGGCAATTTGTATGTGTTTGTCTATGTTGCATATCATGCATACATGCATCATGCAATTTAATAAATGCCATGCACCTATGCCTATTTTACCAAGCATTTTTTAAGGAAATAGAAGAACATATAATTGAGAAGATGGAAGATCAAGTCTCCCTTACCCACTGAGAGTTAAACTAAGCCCCTAAAAGAAATAAGAGGGAATTTGATGAAACCCTAGCTTTTTAAAAAAATGAGATGATCACTACCTTAACAGCCACTCTAAGCTAGCATATGAATGTTAAAGCTAGTACATTTGACGCCCTAAAGCAAAACACACCTCTTTGACCTATATCACCACGAACCCAAATTCCACTTATACCTAAACATGTGGATAAACAAAAGGTGATTGATTGGTAATGTTAAAGTTAATTACATCGAGGACTTAGATGATGATTTCATAGAAAAGATCCCTTTTGTCAAAACTCTTGCTATTAAGGAAGAAGGCCTAGCCATATGTAAGCTTTAAGATAAGATAAAAGCTATGTCACACTTAGTGTCTAGAGGAAAAGGGATTAATTTAAATGATATCTCCCTTGAGTCTAATAAGCACTTGCCCTATAAGTTTTGTATGCATGACATAAGCAAATTTGATGGCATATTAGACCCTAATGTGCATCTATAACATTATGCAACCTCAATGAAAAGATAGAGACTGATAGTGATTAGGCCTTTCTAGCATGTCATTAAGTGGCAAAGCCCTTAATTGGTATCATAATTTAGAGTGAAGAACAAGTGGACCCTAAAGGATTTGGAGTTATTTAAACAAAAGAACAATGATACCTTTATGGAGTATTTAGGGAGATTGAGGGCTACTATGCTAGAATGAGGGACAAGTCAAAAGAGGTGGATCAAATCAAAATTTTTATCCAAAATGCTACTCCATATCGTAAGGATAGGTTGAAGGCCAAAGGAATCAAGGACTAGGAATCCTTTAATAACATTGCAATTGGTTTGGAAGAAGAGAATGAGGCTAGGAAAGGAAAGAAAGGATTTAGTTCTAATGGGAAAAGAAACCATGGGGCCACTCAAGGCACTAAAATGACTTATGTGTCTACTATAGCTGGAACTCACTACTCTAATTTGGTATGACCTTTATCATGGTGTCTTAGAAAGTTGCAAAAAGAGGGGAAATTACAACCATTACCTACCAAACTTGCTCATACATAAGGTTTTCCTAGAAATAACTCAAAATTATATTGTGACTATCATCAACATATGGGTCACTCATTAACACTTGTAGGGCTTTAAGAAATGCCATTTAAGATATGATTGATACTGGGTAGATTCTGAACCCTGAGGAAAGGAAGAAAAAGTGACAAGGATTGTACCATAAAGTTTCCTCACTAGTTTTTATGCTTAGATCAAGTCTACCAAAATTGGTAGTGTTTTAAGACATTTATTGTGCTTCCAATAGTTGTGAGGATGATGAATGTCAAGCTCTCTAGACTACCATTCAAGGTCTTACCAAAGAATAATAAGCCTTACTTATTAGCTATTTGATCCTAAGAAAGCTTCAAGCCTGTATTTCGACCTCTTTTTTATGTCTTTAAAAATGTTTTGTAATTATAAACAAATTTAGAGTTCAAAACTTTCCTTCTATCCTTTCAATGAAATGTTCTCTCTTTTATCTCACTCATATGATGTTTCGCCATATGAAAACTTACATATTGATAATCATTGCATACATTACGTTAATTCAATTATGACTAGTTTGTTTAATCTTAGCATATATAGGCATCTTGAATCACATTTTTTATAGCTCTTGATAAGTCAGAAAAGAGATAAAATAAAATCTTGAATCAACCAAGGAAACTTTTGGAAATGAGAGTAAAATAGGGGCCAAAAGACTAAAAAAAAGAGTAACTAGTGAATAAGCTATGTCCACAGTGTTAAAATCTCAACCTAATCCACATTTTACCAAATCTTAGCCTAAAAGATCTAGGGAGTCTAACACCTTAAATTTGCTTCCTTTTAATGAAATCTAAGTACCCTTTTATTTTTATTGCCTATAACCCTCCATTTTTGTCACCCATAACATTTCATTCCTATCCTTACAACTTAAACCTTACAAATCCTTCCTTTAGATAGCCATTGAAAAGCTTACAACTAAAACCCTAAAAACTTTAACTAAAGCTTCGGATTAATTACCCAATCAACCCTTATAACTAATAAAATCTTAGGCTAGATTCACAATTAACTCTATGGACACATATGAAGGATCCTAAGAACAATCTTCCATCTTCTAGTCCAAGTTCTTAATGCAAGTAATCAAAATCATCATCAAAGGCAATTTAAGGTGGCAGTGCCAACTAAGCCTTTAAAAACCCTTTTTCACATTGATATTGAGCTTGATGTTAATCCCATTTTCATAAAAAATGTCTCAAAATTATCATCTTCACACTCTGGGTACCAATAATCAAAAGGGCAATCAACAAATCCTTAACAGGTGGCTCCCTCTTATATGAAAATCTTATTACACAAAAAGGGTGTAGAAACTGGGTTCTGAGACTCTCGTGTTCTAATTTCCTAATGATGAATGAAAATAGAAAAATTCAAATAAGTAAGAATATTGTCGCCAAATTTAATATCTTTTTCAAAGCTCAAGAAAAACATTTAGTTCTTGAATATAGACTCTAATCTGACTAGACAAACTCGTGGTGTCACCCAAAGTGTGAGAAAAATAGGCATCTATGGTAGGCTGAGGGCTTGGGCCGATCGCCCCTTGTGGTATAGGTTAATTTTTTAAAAAAAATTGATAAAAAATATATTTTTTAATTTTCACTATTTTAGGACAAAATGACATCATTTTTGTCCCCAAAATAGTTGTTTGGCTTGGCCAAAAATGGCTATTTTGGCTTCCCAAAACAATCATATTTCGCATATCAAAGCCTTATGTAGACTCTTAAACGGGTCGTAAAAAATGGTCATTTTCATAGGAAACAGCCATTTTGGCTGAAACTGCTTTTTTTTGTGTGGCTAAAACAATTATTTTTAGTCTTAATTTCCATGTATAAGTCAAACTCTATGCCAGTCCAAGGGGTCAACTTTTTTCGATAAGTGCACACTTAAAAAGGTAAAAAACACTTTTCGAACACTGTTTTTTGAATTTTTAAAGGGTTTTCCAAAAATTCTTTTTCATTTTTCTCTTGAGTTGATCAAAGATCATTCTTGAAGGCAATTATACATGGTGGGTCAACCAAGTTTTCCTTTTCTTCTTCTTTATTTTTTTCCTTTTTCCTTTTTCATCCATTTACTTGTCAAGCGAGGTGTCCTTTTTATTTATTTTATTTGTTGCCCATTTACTAGTTAGGTGTGTTAACTTATTATCTTTGTTTTGTTAATATTATGTATTTTATTAGTTCATTTTATTTAATTAATTTTACATTTTATTTTTTGTTCATTTTTTTATTCCATTGTTCATACTGATATTATTTTTTGTTGTTATTGTATGAGTTGTTTGATCTTTTGAATTGATCTGTCCTTTTATCAAATAAACGATTGAAGTAACTCTTTTATTTTTATTTATTATTTTTTTTATCCTCTCTTTATTTTCTTTACTTTTTAATTATTTTATTTATTTATTTATTCATTTATTATTTTTTGGTTAAGATGTATTTTAGGTAATTTTCATGTAATTTTATTTCTTTTTTAGTTAGAATGCATTTTAGGTAATTTTCATGTATTTTTCATGAACGTTGTAATAGGTATAAGATGATTTTTACATGTTATAAAAAATAATTAAATTGTTTTATACCTAATTAACTGGTGTTTTCCTAATAAAATGGGCTTTGATTTTTTTTAATAAAAGTTACAAGAATAAAATCTGTTTTTATAAATTGGCATGAAAGAACCAAAGTTCTCAAAGAAAATCAATTCCTTAATTTCATATATGTTTAGTTTCCTTTATTCCTTTTATAAATATGTATGTTTCATTATTTCTTTACGTGATTGGTTGTTTTATTTCAGTTCTAGAACTTGCTTGAGAAAAATAATAAAATTATAAATTTAATATGAAATTTCATATTAACTTGAGGTATAAATAAGAGTAAGGTTCCAAACCACTCTAGTTTTAGCCCTACAAAGTATTTCCCAACTTTGGTTAGGTGGCGACTCCTACCTTGTAGTGCCCAACTTGCTTTTTCTAAGCTAATCAAATAGGAATGACTAAAGATTCATTTAATTTCCTTCTCGTCCTTGGGGACTTAAGAGGTAAGATTTAGGTTGAGTTTTTGTTGCTTCGATTTGACTAGCCTCGAAATTGAGGGGATACAAATAGTGGTGACTCCGCTAGGGACACTATGAGACCATGCTCTAAAAGTACCCCAAATCAATATGAAATTTTATGTTTTGAATTTATAATATTATTTTTTAAAAATTGCATTACATGCTAGAGTCTTAGAGTAAGTTAGGCATCCCTTTTCACCCTGATGTCATTTCAAAGCATAAACCTATTTTCATTCAATTTGGGAGATTATTAGAGGTGGCATCAAATCCAGGCTTTATACCTATAAGGTATATTAAATGGTAAACCAATCTGTCATATGCTTATGATGAGATGGACCCATTGTAGAGGGACCATGCTTAGATGATCATAACTTGCTCGACCTAACTATGAGCCCATTAATAACTAATAGTAACTTCCCTTAGGTTTCCTAGTTCATATTGCATTATGTGCTATGTGGGCCAATATGTGTGAAACATGGCTTAGTTATCTCAAAATGTTGTCAAATCTATTAGGACTTTTTTTTAACTAGAATGGGCTAGACCCTATATTTTGGTTTGTTTGAACGTATCTAGAATATATAGGTTATATATCTTGTATATGTTCTTTTAAATATGAGAGAAATAATATTCAACTATCAATTGTTAATTATTCAAATTTGTTAGGGCCCTCAATGTCCCACAAGTAAACCCTTCTAGGAAATAACATATTGATCTCATGTGTGGAAAGTGATAAATGTGAAAGGCTCTTGCTTGTGTTTGTTGTTATATACATTAACATGCATCAGCATTTCATGCATTCTTATGCATTTTTTCATTTCATTCATCACTTCTAACCCTCTATTTTATAGCCATCATAGATCCTCAAGCCACTTGGGTATGTGGACCAAACAAAAGAATAACTCGATGAGAAAAAACTTATCTCTACCACTTATAATGCAATAGATATGGTAGGATAAGAGAATGTAGTTCTTCTACTCATAATTTCAAAGCTAAAATGGACTAAAAATTTTAGGAATTCAAAAGGAGGATGATGTTTATGATCTCAAGGGCAATTGCTAAGATTGCTCTTACTTTTTGTTCACCACCACCTATTGAGGCATAATAGCTACACCTACTAGAAAAACCATAGTTGCTTCTAGGGGGAATTGGCACTAAGAAGGAGGCTTAAGGTTTAGGTGAAAAAGATAAAAAAATCTGAATAATTCAATTCAAAATTTAATTTCTGTAAAGATTTTAAGGATAAAGCTGGGAAAAAGGGCATACCCTAAAAAGTCAAAGATACTGTTATGAAGAAATTAAAAGAAATGATGGAGGCAATGGCCACTTATCACTATGGGAAAGGGGTTAGACCCAGACAAACTCATTTTAGAATATGAGGAGTCCTCTAAATTTAAGATGCCAAAGCTACCCAAGTTCAATAGGACAATTGATCCAAGGGCTCATGTTAAGTAGTATGCTATAGTCATGCAAGGCATAAAGCTCAGCACAAAATAAAAGATAGCATACTTTAGCTTTACACTACAAGGAAGAGTAATTAACTAGTACCACGGGCTGAAGAATAAGGTTAAGGAATATTGGAAGAAGATTACAAAAGCTTTTATCAACCAGTACGACTACACACCCATATATAGGTCATAATGAAAGACCTCAAACTACTTAAATAGAAGCCTAATGAGACCTTCATACAGTATTTAACAAGATGGAGGTCTAGAGTGCTAGAAATAAGAAGAAAGATAGAAACATCAAATCAAATTCACATGTTCATCATTTAAAGATATTGCCATTGATCTGGAATAAAATCATGTCAAGTAGAAGAACCCAGGAGGGTTCAATAATAGAATGAATCATAACTATAGAGGCACAGGGGGAGCTAGTTATAGTGGGACCAACAAAATCATTAAAGTTTTTATTATGATAAGACATTATTCGAATTTGGGTAAACCATTGTCTTGGTGCCTAAAATGGTTCTAAAAAGAAGGGAAACTTTAACCCCTTCCTTTTAGACCTGCCAAAAATAAATGCCAGCCTTATTATAAATCAAACCTGTATTATCAATACCATTAGCACATGGGTCATGACATAGATAACTAATGCATTTAAGAGACAAAATTCATGATTTGATTGACTCGATACAAATCTCTAATCCAGAGAAGAGATAGAAGGGCTAGGGTGCCTATTCCAATGTTCTCCACCCATTAATAGGGTTAATTTGGGATTGCCAAATTGGTATGTATTATGGGATTTATATAAAAATGATTATTTAACAATTGAGAAAAGTCAAAATTAGGTCAAAGTTTAGTTTGTCTAATAGACATATAGGCCACCAATAGTGAAAGTGAACTAGAGGAACAAGTGTAAAACTTATGGGTTGATTTAGATTCAAAGCAAAAGCCAGTTGAAGAAGCAAAAGATAATATAGTAACTCGAAGTGGTCAGGTAGTGCCAAAAGTAGAAAAAAAGCCAATTCCCTTAATTACAAAAAAAGGATGATGCAATAATAAAGCAATTAAAGAAAACTCCTGCATAGATATCTATCTGGGATCTACTGTAATAATCCCCCTTACATTAACAAAAGGTAGTGGAAGCCTTATATGTACCTCGATTTCAACTACCATATCACCATTTGAACTAGTGGTAATGGTAAAAGGGGAAAAAGGTAGTGGTTAGCTTTTCAGATGTAGATCTACCACCAGAAAGACATCATCACAACTGTCCTTTATACATAAAAGCAAAAGTTAATGGTAAACATACAACATGCATAATAGTTGATGAAGGGTTGTTAATCACTGTATGCCACTTAAAGTAATAACTATATATAAGATTAAAGATTTGATGATTTCTTAATCCAAGCTCACCATTATGGCCTATGACAACACTAAGAGGTAGGCATATGGGACTTTCAAAGTAAAGGTCAAAATGGGGATAATTATAGATGATGTGGGGTTTGTAGTGCTTGATATCCCTGTGAATTTCTTTCTAGTTTTTGGAAGGCCATAGTTCCATAAGTTAGGAAGGGTTCCATTAACACTACATCAAATGATAAAGATCCCCCATCATGGTGAGATTGTGACTATATGAGCTATGAGGGAGAATTAGGTTTCAATGCTTAAGATAGCCAACTATCCCTTTAATAGTTTCTATATAGCTAATATCTTTTTAGAAAAGGAAGAGAAAGATCCCAAAGTGGTAAATATGCTTAAAAAAATGAACTATTTATTGGGTGCTAGTTTGTGACACGATTTAAATGGATTGATTATAGCTATACAACAAAAAGGATAAAAGGAGTTAAGGTACACAGTTGAAACTTCAAAACCAAAGAAGATGAGAAAGGATATCCTGCCACTAGAAGAGAGTTTTGTTTAGGCTAAATGGAATATTAGTTATTGTAAAGAGTTAGAGCCTGCTGTCATAAAAGGGAAAGTTATGCCTAGGTTTGAGATCTTTAGTAATGTGTTTGATTGGGCTATAGGTAAAGTTAAGGACACCTTAAATTTTTGGGATAAAGAGGTTAGGACTAATCTAGCAATCTTAAAGATTAAGCCTAAGGAAGAAATTTTAATGACTGCCATACTTCAAGACAAGGGGAAAAAGAATATAGAAGAAGACGACTCTTCAAAAGATTTTTTTGAAATTTATATGTACCTAAACCTTTTTTATGACAATGTTTATAATTCTTTTGTTAATAAGATGAATGATTTTGCTTATTTTTGTGATGTCTCATCTAATTTCATCATGCATAATAATAATAATCACAACACACATGACATGCTTGACATTAATTCAATCAATACTACCTCATTTAATCTCATTCTAATGAAAACCTTAAAGAAAATTTAATTGCATTTGATATAACTCCTAAATAAAGGATAACATTCGAGAGAATATTAAAAAAATACAATAAAGTCTTTGCCTAAACCTACGAAGATATGCCTGAGGTGGACAGGAAGATAGCAAAACATGCTATTGACACATACTTGGAAGCAAAGCCTATGAAATAGAAGTTGAGGAGAATGAGGCCAAAATAGGCAGAGAAAATAAAAGAAAAGGTACACAAACAAATTGAAGCCAAGTTCTTAGAGGAAGTATAGTATCTGACCTAGTTAGCTAATGTGGTACCTATCAGCAAGAGAGATGGCAAGGTTAGGATGTGTATAGATTATAAGGGTTTGAACAAGGCCTACTCAAAAGATGATTTTCCATTACCACATATAGATGTCTTAGTTAATAATGCAACAATGTGTAAATTGTACAACCTTATTGATGGATATGCTGGTGACAATTAGGTTTTAAACAAGATAGCATACAAGATAAAAATTGCCTTCATCACTAAATGGGGAACCTTCTGCTATAGGGTCATGCCTTTTAGGTTAAAAGAATGCTAGAGCTACTTATTAGAGGATAGCCATAAAAATTTTTTATGACTTGATTCACAAGGAAGTGGAGGTTTATGTAGATGGCATAATGATCAAATCTACTACTAGGGAAGGACATTTTAAGGAACTAGAAAAGTTCTTTCAACAAATTGATAAGTACAATCTATGTCTAAACCTAAAGAAGTGTGTCTTTAGAGTAACTTCAAGTGAGCTATTAAGGCATATAGTGAGTTAGAGAGGGATTGAGGTAGACCCTGATAAAGTCAAACCTATTAGAGAAATGCCAATTCTAGAGAAGGAGAATAGATAAAGAGATTTCTGGGTAGGATATAATACATCAGTCAATTTATAGCCAAGCTCACTACCATATGCGAGCTCATTTTTAAGCTTCTCAAAAAGAACCAACCGATTAAGTGGAATGACAACTGTTAAAAGGTTTTCGATGCTATTAGGAAATATCTGCTAAATCCACTAATTTTACAACCATCAAGGCATGGGAAGCCATTAATTCTCTATTTGTCTATTAAAGAAAGCTCAGTAGGAGATATGGTAGCATAAGAAAATGAATTCAAGGTTGAGTTTGCGATTTACTACCTGAGCAAGAAGTTTCTTCCTTATGAGGCCAAGTATGTAGAAGTGGAATAGATTTGTTAGTATTAGTATGGGCTTCAAAGAAATCGATGCATTA
>CANXYI010323372.1:0-23293 GCA_948208565.1 Hura crepitans | reverse complement strand
TTAGTATTTGGGAATATACTCACTTTTTGTATTTGTGATTGTTATTTCTAATTGTGATTAGTACCAAACAATTTCAAGTATTTTGAGTGATTTAAAATAATTTTGATTTGGTTGATTGATATAAATTTTGTATAAAGTTTTAATAAATGGATATTTGTCACATTATAATTTAGTTTTAACTTGGAGTGATAAAGTGAAATTTTAATGAGCTGACATGAAATTAATTTCGCGATATGGCATATGATTTTTTTTTTTTTTGGTCGGAGGTATTTGAGCTTGTTCAAATTCAACCATTTAGCAATGTCTTATTTTACAATTGAAAGCAATAAACTATGTTTTTATATATTCAAAATATTTCATAAGAATTCATAAATATATATTATTTCATTTATTGTTTGGTAACCAATAGAAAAAGATTTTAATCCCATCCTTGAAGATTGTTATGTTATTAATTATTCAGAGGGTTTAAATGGTATTGTAATTTATACCCTCTGACTAATTATATATGCATTACTTTCTATTTTCTTTCATGCTAACGAATAATTTTGATTTTTTTAAAAATATTATTAGCTATTATAGATATGTGTACGGATCTGTTGACTTGAATTCAGTATTATCTTCAAGGAAATTAATTTGACATTTGACATATTTTCAGCCAACAGCCAAAAATGAAAAAGGAGTAGTGTTATTGACATGGACAGTCTCTTCATATTAATTATTTGCGCAAATCTTCTTTTTAACTTTTGTATTGCAATTTGCAAGGCATACATCCGTACGGAAATAATATTTTGATTGTTTAGCTGTTGATGCTTTGCGTACTCAGATCATTTTAAAAAAATCGCTTAAAATCGATGAAAAAAATTAATAAAAAAAATAAAAGAAAACCTACCACGCGCTTTTTATTATTGGAGTTCGTTAAAGGCGCTTTACGTAAAAGATGATGTGTCAGCAGCCCATTGGTTACGCAAGAGTTCATCTCCTAGTTAAATTGCAATGATTAATGGAAATTAATATACATCCGTACGGAAATATAAAATTTCGCAAATTCCTAATTCCATGCTTCTCTCTTATATTATATTATATTATATCTGTAATAAAAACTATCAACACTCCTATTCTCCTAATTCCACTAAAACATGTTTTTCTTTTTCTATTAATATTTCTCGTCTCTTCTACTCTGCGTATATAAAAATATTAATCCAATCGTTTTTTTAAAGAAAGAAATCAACTCCGTGGTTCCGTACCATAATAAACAATGCAAGAAAATAATAAAAAACGAGCTTTTAGTAGCAGATGTGACGATGAAGAGAGTAATAGTGAGAGTGATTATATGTATTTCAAGAATTTGCCGGCGGGTTATCGATTTGCCCCGACGGATGTAGAGTTGGTTTTGTACTACTTGAAGATGAAGGATTTGAATCTTCCCTTGCCTCGCAACCGGATTCGCCATGTTCAACTCTACGAGAAACATCCAGAGGAGCTTGCTGGTCAGTTCTTGGGTTTCCCTCGTTTTTGGTTTTCATGCAATAATATGATTATAGTGATCTCATAGTCATAATCCTGTTTTTATTAGTTTGATTATAAATTTCCAACGTTTTATTTATTATCGTTCAATGTACTATCATGATATAGTCTAATTTATTGTATTTAGTTTGCCTCCCTGAAACTAGGCAAGCACCGAGGGCATGAATTTTTATATTTTGATGTTTTATTTGGGTTCTCGGTTCCAATTTAGATGATCACTCCAGTTATGCCTAATAATAAAATTTTTGTAAGAGAAAAATAAATGAATATTTATTATAACTGATGTCATAATTATTGACTTCAGTTAAAGAATGTAGAAGTTTTGATGAATAAAAGAGTTGGACATGCATATATGAAGTCCAAAAAAGTCAAATATACAATTGATAAATATATATTTTTTTATTATCCAATAGATAAAAATCTAATTTAATAAAATCTGTTATAATGATTTTTTTCGAAAAATAAAGTATTCTTGTAGTATAAAAATTTTTATTGATGGACCATCAATATAATTAATCTTTTTATTTTGTGTGTGCAATTTGTTGTTTTCGTAACGTCATATGTGTCATTTAATAATTTCATTGATTACATAAAGTGTAGAACAAAAATTATATATGTATTTTTTGATGGTGGTGTGGAGACAGAAATGTATAAGCTGGACGAGAAAATAGAGACCGAATGGTTATTTTTCACAGACAGGGAAAGGAAGTATCCGAAGGGGCGAAGGCCAAGTAGAAAAGCAGGGAAGGGATATTGGAAACCCACTGGAACGGACAAGCCCATTGAGTATATGGGGCAACGTGTTGCCACCAGAAAATCACTCGACTATTATGAGGGCGCTCCTAAATTTTCTTTTAAAACCGATTGGAAAATGCATGAATTTGTTCTTCATAGACTTCACGCTCCTCCTTCTTCTTCTTCTCCTAATCATAACCATATGCAGGTATGCTAACGCTTTTCCCCGCACTACCTAAATTTTGACTTTTTTACAATTGTGATTGGTTTGACCCATGAATTTTTTCATTTATCAAGTGAAGTAAAAAATCATAACACAATACAAATGCATATGCATGTAGATTAGTTGAATGTATGTGCATAATGTTATTTAAACAAATCTAAATATATCTAGTATAATGCCTCCTATTTCTAATTGTGTGGTAGCAATTTTTTTTTTAACCATTTACTCGTTCTGTTTTTATTGTTCTTACAGTTGGATAAATGGGTCCTTTGCAAGGTATATAAGAAGAAAGATAATGGAAAGACAGAAAAAGGAGTGACTTCCAATTCAACCAACAACCAAGACAATAGCATGGAAACTGGGGAGAGTAGCAGTTCAAACACGAATCATCATCATCATAATCATGAGAATGACAATTCAGTGCTACTGATACCAAATCATGAAGCAGCTCAAACAATCAACGGCTTTACTCTGATGAACCCACAACAAGCTCATGATGATTGTTTTCTGCTTCAAAATCAACCTAATGGATTTGCTGCTGAGGATAATGATTCTCTTCTACACCAAAATCAGCTTCCAAGATTATTGGCCAATGATTTCACTCCATACCCTTCTGATAATAACAATGGTGGGAGTAGCTTTGTTTCTTCTCATTCAGAATTCAACAATAATATTTGGATGCAATTTGAGCCTTTTGACAGTGATGCTACGCTTGATTTGCATGAAATTTTTGGAAGTCATAGAGAAGATGAAGAGATGCAAAGGGTATCAGCACTTCCTCCTCTGCCACCTTCTATGGAGGATTATTATAGCTCATCGGCCATGATGGTGAATAATGAAGTTTTGAACGTTCAACCTATTTCCTCAGTGCCATCTTCGCTGAATCCTCAAAATCATTATCATTATCATTCACTTCCTCCTATGCCTACTCCAAATTACCACCTCAAAAGAAGGAAATATCCTATGTAAATTTTATTCATATTGACTTAATAATTATAAGTTGATAATTATTTTTTTTACAAAATTTATTGTTATTTTAAAATGTCTTAAATCATTAAAGAATAATAAATTTAAAAATTTGTCAAAAAAATAAATTTAAAAATAATTTTACATATTTATTACTTTCTTTCTTTATTATTTTTTTGTGAATTCTCTCTGTTATTCTGCATGCTAGATTTTTTTTCAGATGTATTGAATTGTATATCTTATTTAATGGAAGTATGTTTTATAAAAACTACTACTACATTGTTTCACTGATGTAATGGGTGTTTCACTGCCTAGAATATGTGCTCAGTCTGCTGGTTAGGCTTTTGCCTTTTTTTTTTTTTTTTAAAAAAAAAAACTTACATTATTGTATATGACATTCTATCGAATATTCATTCGATAAGTTGAACTTACTCTAAATCAGTAATTAAAATTGTCAAATTAAAAATAATATTTTTTATTCATAATCCAAAGATTGAAACTACATGCGTAGAATAAATTGAATTTATCTAATTATTATCCTATTCTACTCTTAATTTGGTCTTCGGGAAAAAAAATAATGAATATGTGTAGACAAATCTTATTAATTCATTGTATAATTAGTTGCTTCTGCTTAAAAAAATGAAATTTCGAAATTCCATTTAAATTGAATTTATTTGTTATGGATTAAATTTTTTTAGGGTTCAATTTTTTTTATATTTGAACTTAAAATCTTACTACTTAATAAATCAATTTTATTTGTTATGTTTTTATTTTATATTATTTTTGATGGAGGTTATTCGTTAATTTTACTAGATGGCATCAGTAGAGATCATGATTGGGCATATAATGCCATGGGACACGAATATAGATAAAAAAGCAAAAAATTAATTATTTTATTTAATAATTAATATTCACAAACGGACAGTATATTTGAAATAACAAAAAAATTGAATATATATATATACACCTTCAATTTTCAAAAATATACCATTAATTTTTTACCATTTAAGTTTACTCGCTTTTTAATTTGTCATTTTAAAAATATACCATTTTTTTTTTTAAATCTTTAGAACCCATCTATTCTATTTTTTCTCCAAGCCATTCCCTTCCATCGTCTACGATTCTTTTCTAATACCTTCTATGCTCTGTCATTGTCTTCTCTCATCGAATAATTGCTGATACTATCTTTATCATAATGTTTTGATAAAGTATACTAATGTGACATATTGGTGTATTATATCATGGTATATTAATTTGCATCCTATGATGCATAATAGTATATTAAGGTATACCATATTATAACAAACTGCACTTTTTTGCAATAGTATACCAAGATCTATTGTCATATATCATGTTATGCTAAACTGCACAGTGAATTGAAACTTTTCAATTTGCATTTTTTCATATAATTACATCATCGGGAGGTGCGTGGGTAGGAATCGAACCGTTAACTAAGAGAAAGTAGCTAGACTCTTAACCACTAGGCTATGGATAATTCTTTTCAATTTGCATTTTAGTAATTAATAATAGAGAAAAAAATACCAAAATAATCACTGGTCAACAACAAGACTCCAAAACTAATAATTAACATGTAGTATTGAAGAATTTGAGACAAAAAAATAATTCTTTTTTGTTGTGTATTAAAATAATTAGAGTACAAGGTATTTATAAAGATTTCCTACAACTAATTAGGAAATATACAACTAGCCTCTAATAATTACAGAATAATCAGAATAATTATAAAATCAACTAATTAAGGTAACATATCAAAATAGTCAACACTCCCCCTCAAATTGGTGCAAAGATATCACACATGCCTAACTTACAAATCAAAGTATGAAAGGATCGATTGTTGAGTCCTTTTGTAAACATATTTGCTAGCTGTTTATCTGAACTCACATGAAATAAACTCAAGACACCACTTGTCAATTTGTCTTTAATGAAGTGTCGATCAATCTCAATGCGTTTTGTTCGGTCATGCTAAATAGGATTACGGGTGATACTAATGGCTGCCTTGTTATCACAATACAAAGGAGTTTATCTCCTTTGGATAATTTTAATTCTTCTAATAACTTTTTCAGCCATAAAAGCTCACAAACTTGTTGAGCCATAGCTCTATATTCAGCTTTTGCATTTGATCTAGCAACCACATTTTGTTTTTTGCTTCTCCAAGTAACTAAGTTTTCTCCTACAAGAGTACAATATCCAGATGTAGATTTCCTATCATTAGGCGATCCAGCCCAATATGCGTCTGTAAAAGCTTCTATTTGGAAGTGACCATGTTTTGAGTAAAAAAGACCCTTTCTTGGAGCAGACTTCAAATAACTCAAAATACAAAAAACAACATGCATATGAGTTTCTCAAGGATCATGCATGAATTGACTAACCAAGCTAACTGCATAAGCAATATCCGGTCTTGTATGTGATAAATAAATGAGTCTCCCAACTAGTCTTTGATATCTCTCTTTATCAACAATCTCTCCAATCCCTAATTGCATTCTGTGGTTGCTTTTAATGGGTGACTCTATCGGTTTACATCCTAGCATGCCCGTCTAATCCAAAAGATTGAGAATATATTTTCTTTGAGAAATGAAGATTCCTTTAGTTGATCTAGTCACTTCAATTCCCAGAAAATACTGCAGCCTCCCAAGTTCTTTGATTTCAAACTTCTGGGCCAAGAGCTTCTTTAGTCGAGCCATTTCTTCTTTATCATCTCTAGTCACTATTATATTATCAACATAAACAATGAGAATAATGATCTTTCCCTTGTGATGTTTTATAAAGAGAGTATGATCAGCATTACTTTGATGATATCTGAAAGAGATCATAGCTTTGTTGAATTTATCAAATCAAGCTCTAAAAGATTATTTCATTCTATACAATGCTTTCTTCAATCTACACATCTTCCCTTGAGTTTTCCCATTATCAAACCCAGGTGGAATTTCCATGTAGACTTCCTCTTCCAGATCTCCATGTAGGAATGTGTTTTTAACATCAAACTGCTGTAATTCCCAATCAAAATTAGCTGCATAAGATAGCAATATTCTGATTGTGTTCATCTTGGCAACAGTGCAAAAGTCTCTTGGTAATCCACTCTATAATTCTGAGTGAATCCTTTAGTTACTAATCTGGCTTTGGACCTTTCAATTGAGCCATCAACTTTATGCTTTACTATAAACACCCACTTGCTTCCAACCAACTTCTTGCCTAGAGAGGTGACTAATTCCCAAGTTTCATTTTTTTTCTAAAGCTTTCATTTCTTTTATCATTATTTCTTTCCAATCCTGTGGAATAGACACAGAGGAAATAGACAAGACAAAGGCTCCATAGGAGGGAGACAAGGAATCATAGGAAATAAAGTTAGAGATAGAATGTTGTGTACATGACCTAATCCCCTTTTTTTGAGTAATAGCTAAATTCAAATTAGGAGCAAAATTAGAAAATGACTCACCAGATGAGAAGGATTCTTGCAGTGTAGGTTGCATGATGGCTTTTTCAATCTTACTTTTCCTCGAATATCTCAACAAGTCAGGTTTATCTAAACGCCCAACAGTAGTTTCTTCCTGAACATTAGTCTCACCTTGACTTTTTTCTTTGTTAGAACCTCACTGCCTTTTTCTCTATCAGAATCCTCACTAGGAGTAATATCATTAAAGATTACAGGACTAGGCATCACTTCTTCCCCCTCAATATACTCCCCTTAAAGAGGTGATGTCATAGAGGAAAAATAAGATTCAAATTCCTAAAAGGTAACATCCATACTAACATAGTAGTTTCGAGATTGAGGATGATAACACTTGTATCCTTTTTTAGTCAGGAATATCCAACAAACACATATCTAAGGGCTCTAGGATCAAGTTTCCAAGCATCCCTAGTATGGACAAAATAGACACACCTAAAAACCTTAGGGGGAATAGTATAATCATTTTTCCCTTTCAAGATTTCTAGAGGACTCTTAAAGTTTAGAGGTTTTAGAGGCATTCTATTAATGAGGTAAGCTACTGCTAAAATTGCATCCCCCTAATAAATCTTAGGAAGATGCATTATGAATATAAGAGATCTAGCGACTTCTAAAAGATACCTATTTTTTCTTTCAGCTACCCCATTCTAAGGATTAGTATAAGACAACTAGTTTGGTGAATAATCCCATATGACTCCAAATAAGCATTAAATCGACCATCAATATACTCTTTTCCATTATTAGTCTATAAAATTTTAATCTTAGCATCAAATTGAGTTCTAACCATATTATGAAAGATTGAAAGCATGAAAAAACATCACTCTTGGCTTTGATTAAATAAACCCAAGTCATTCTGGTGCAACAATTAGTGAATCTAACAAACCAGCAATTCCCAGATAAAGAAGCAGTTTGAGTAGGGCCCCAAACATCAGAGTGGATAGTCATAAAAGGAACATTACTTTTATTATTACTCAAAGGATAAGAGGTTCTAGTATGCTTAGCAAATTCACAAGCATCACAAAACAATAATCCTATTTGAATTTTGGAAAACAAACTAGGATATAATCTTTATAAAACAAAAGAGGATGGATGCCCTAACCGCCTATGCCACTGCATTATTTCCTAGTTAACACCCTTATATCCTACAAAAAATGCTTGATTAGGATCTAATTTTGGACTGCCTTCCACCATATATAAGCCATCATGTACTCTACCACTGCCAATCCTCCTCCTTGTTTGAAGGTCATGAAAAACACAATGATAAAAAAAAATCAATTTTACAATTCAGAGATTTGGTGATGGTACTAACAGATAAGAGATTGACAGGAAATTTGGGAACATAAAGAACTGAAGACAGTGTAATGTTCGAAGTACAAATAATAGAACCTGTTCTATAAATAGAAGGTTAAAGTCCCATCAGCTATCCTGACACTATCCCTTTTTAAACATGAAGAGTAGTGAACAAAGCCTTTAGAAGAGCCTATCATATGTCTATTTGCACCAGAATCAATAATCCATAAGTTAAGAGAAGCAATAAAAGCAGTACCTGATTTCACAAAATTAGAGGTAGTAGTGGTGGAAGAATCTATCTGAGATAGAAGACGCTTGAGGTGTTAAATATCATGAGAAGAAAATATTTCAGTAGAAGTTGTATCATGGGATGATTCCAATAATTTAGAGAGATTGGCTTGAGCCCTAGTGGAAGTGACTCGTTTTCCTTCATGACCTCGTGGTGGTCTCCCATGCAACTTCCAACAAGTGTCTTTAGTATGCCTTGGCTTGCCATAGTAGTCACAATGAATGCTATCCTTGTCAGAAGACTTTGACTACTCCATATAACTAGTAACAACTAATCCTAATTTCTCAACTGATGTTGTATGAAGCATGACATTCCTTTTGCTTTCTTCTTATTGAACATAGGAATAAGCTTTTATAAGAGAAGGAAAAGGAGTCTTGCTAAGTACTTGAACACGTATTTGATTAAAATCATTGTTTAAGCTAGTAAGAAAGTCATAAACCTATTCTTTTTTCCATTAGCTGCTAAAATTTTATAGCATCCCCAATACAATCTGCCTAAAAGTCTTGATAATAATCCAGTTCTTGCCATAATCCACTCAATTTGGAGAAGTACTATGAAATAGTCAACTCACCCTGTTTGGTTCCATGAACATGGTTGCGAATCTCAAAGATTTGAGCATCATTCCCCATTTGGGAATAGGTTAACTTTGTGGCATTTCATATTTTTTCTGTAGTATCAAGTAATAGGTATTGTTTGGATATTTGTGGTTGCATTGAGTTGATAAGCCAAGACATAACAAGTGAGTTTTTAGAGTCCCACTGATTGTATGTAGCATCAAAAAAATCTAGTTTTTTCTTTTCTTCAGTAATATACCCTTGTAATCATCTAGCTTTGATAAATAAAAGACATGATATAGACCAAACTAAATAATTCGCACTTCCTTTTAGTTTTATTGGACTAATTTGTAAATAAGGATTATCAATATTCATGGGACCTTTTTCTCTTGGCTTATTCTCCATTATAAACCTCGAAAACTACTACGTGAGAAAAAAAATTGAACAGAGAACCTATTTCAATGAAGATAGTGTCTAATGGGCGAAAAAAGTGGATTGCCAGCGGCGAAACCGTGAAACAAAGGCAAAGGAAAAGGTGCGGCAGCAAAAAATTGACAGAAGGCAATAGTATGCCCCGGCGCATGGAACACTGATGGCAGTTTAGAAGCGGCGCGTGTGCTCACACGCGATAGCCTATAGGTAGGATTTTTCAATGACAAGCCAATCTGAGAGTGGGCAACCATCGTGTGTTGGAGGTGACAATAGAAGGGGAGAAAAAAACTCACCCTTAGCACACTGAAAAAAAAGAGAACAAACTATCGGAGAGAGGATACTCAATCTCAGAAAAAAGGCAAAGGCTCTAATACCATAAAGAATTTGAGATAAAAAAAATAATTATTTTTTGTTGTGTATTAAAAATAATTAGAGTATAAGGTATTTATATAGATTTCCTACAACTCATTAGGAAATATACAACTAGCCTCTAATAATTATGGAATAATTAAAATAATTATAGAATCAACTAATTAAGATAACATTTCAAAATAGTCAAAAAGTATTTTAGTTTTTTCAACTATAATCACTACCACAAATAGGGGTGTGTATTGGTATGTTGGGCTAATTAACCAAATTGAAATAATAAAAAATCGAATAGTACTGAAATTCAAAATCAAAAACCAAATCAGTTTATCAAACAAATCGAACCAAACTAACCAAAATAATTCAATCAGTTTGGTTTGGTTATTTTGGTTAACTGAATTTGTAAATTTTACCTATAAAAGACGTCATTCACTAGAATTTCATATTTTACTTCCATCCATTCATTCATTCAAAATTCAATATTTGCTTGAATTAAATTTAAATGTACTAATAAAAACACATCTAATATCACACAATAGTGTCAAATCCAAATAAAATTCAAATATAATCTTCAAAATCACACATTAATCCCATTAAAACTGCTCCATATGCAAATGACTAAGAAAATTATAGTCTATATCATATTAAAGTCTAAATACAAGATAAGATTACCATATAATAATAAGAGTTCTCTAGCAAGTTATGTGAATTGTGAAGCGTCCTCCTTCAAACCTCTTTCCATCTAATAAAAGTCATCACATATCACAATTACCTACACAAGCTAGCAAGTTTTATTAAGCACATAGTAACAATAAAAAATAATTTAATGCCTATAATAGGTTACTTGAAGAATCTATATTGTTATTCATTGCTACCCCACTACCACTAAATCCTACAATTGGCAAGTCTAAAGATATTAAAGAAATTAATTAATCATAAAAAGCACATAAATATAAAAGATAAATGTAGTTGAAATATAAAATCAATGTATGTGTAGGTTAGATATACCTTTCTCAAACCTTTCAACATCTTCCAAAGCCTCTTCATTAATTAAGTCAACACCATTTCAGAGGCAATTTTGTGCACAAATCAAGCGTTCCACCAACTTTAGACTTAAAGAGCTCTTAAATGCATTGAGAATTCTTTTTTTTTTTGGCATAAAAGTGAACTCAGGAGGTACCATAGAAATAGGAACAACTAAGATGTCTCTGGCCATGTAGGATAGAATGGGAAATCTCTCAAAATTAATCCTTCATTATCTCAAAATATTAAAATCATCTCGATTTTCTTGTGTTGCCTTTTTTAAATATAAATCCAACTATGTTTTCATTTTTTTAATAACACCTTCATTCTCTAACCTTTATCTCTTGTATTCCTTTTTAAAGCACCTTTACTCCTTTTTGTTCCACACTAAATGGCTCATTTTACTCAATATTACTTATCATAAAGCTCCCACTTAATTGGGAGGATTGGACAATTTTAGGTTAAAGCACACTTTTATACTCATTGAATAATTAAAGAGTGCATCCTTTATTTTAAGGGTGTGCATGGGATGAGATGGTTCAAGATTCATTAAATCCTAGTCTCATTCCAAATATATTTTTTGGGAATGCTAAAATTCAAGACCTAATGCCTTCTTTTTTTAATAAACCAGTCCCATCTTAATCCATTTTTTTGGAACAAAATGGGATGAAATTTTAGGACTATGGGACAAATCAAAAAGGTATGGGATGAAATGAGATATTAGTCATATAAAATAATAAATAATAAGTTCCATCCATATTTTCTCTAAAACATAATAAATATACTTATAAGAATAAAAATACTTTTAAGAATATACTTCCAAAGTAATAAAATACATTGATAATATATTCACTTATTTCTACTCAAAATATAACAAAACTAACATAAATTATTTAAAAATATATATTATTAAATAGACAGTATGTGTGTGTGTGTATTTATGCATAATTAAATATATTGATTCAAGATGTCTTACTTTCAGTTCAGTTTAGGACAAAAATGAGGTTGGGATGGAGTGGACTGATGCTTGATCTCAGTCTCCTCCAAAGTTTAAATTCAGTTTAGGACTTAGGATGGAATGATGAGAGCATAATAATGATAGATGGTAAGAAGAGTGGGACCAGAGATGAGCTAGCATTGCCACATAGACTATTAACAAGAGCAAGGGTTAAGAAGTGTATGAAAGTATTGCAAACTTTCATAAGCTCAATGGTTAGAGGCATTGAAGATCAAGATGACATGAATATTCTTCCACACATAAGCAAACACGGTGGGCCGAATTTGATAAGTGGACCACATGTAAGCTTATTTAATTATTTCAAGTTTGAATAGTGGCTTTATGTAGCCACATACTTGTTAGGCATGTGAGCTTGAGGAATATTAAAGCTATGGGGCTATACTTTTAATAGGCCTAAGCATGGGGAAAGCCTTATTTGGCTAGACACCTTATTTTCTATTTTTTCGTTCTTTATATTAAAGACTAACCAAACATGTCCCTTGCTTTTTAACCTCATTTATTTAGACACTTTATTTTTTATTTATTGTTCTTTTGTAATAGGAGTGAACTAAACTTGCCCTTTGTTTTTAAATTAGGCTTTCCTTTCTCATGTGTGAAAGGATCTAATTTCCTTTTATGAGGATTCCTCTAGTCTTATATAAACCATTATTAGCTAAATTGTTTATTCATTCCTATCAATAATATTTTATGAGTTTCCACAAAGGTTTGACCAAATTTTATTAGAGATGATAGCTTATCTTCTTCTTTTTGCAATAAGAATTGATTTTCATTTAAGGTAATTTCTTTGGTGAATTATGTTCTTATTATTTTAAAAATCAACCAACTACTTATGTTTCCATTCATATATTGTTTTGGGGTGTAATAGGTTAATGGTTTATTCTTGTTCTTATTCTAGTCATATTATATGTTTTAGGGGTTGTGGGTTCTTTAAACTTGCGGTTTTGCATCAATTGGTATCAGACCCTGGTTAGGGTAAATTCTTATTTATCTTGTGTTTTATTTGTTATTCTTTTATTCTTTGACATAGAACTTGCATGTAAGGTTCAATTGTTCTTGTGTTTTCTTATTTTCCCTAATACTCTAATTGTGTGCCTCTGTTTCTTTGAGTTAGTTGCTATTTTATTCATCATCTAAAGTAAAAAAAAGAAAAGAAAAGAAAGAAAATTAGAATTTAAAGCTTGAATCAAAGAGTGCAAAGCTAGGGGTTGAGAAATGATTTATGCAACCTATCATACCCAAATCTTTTGCTTGATAATTAGGGTATCTATAATACTAATTTAGACCTAAAACTTGATAAAAAATAGAGCTCAAACTAAATTATAAATGATACAACAAAATCTAATTTTAGGAATTTGTTAGGTGTCTTTCTTTATTTTTTTTGTTTTGTTTAGTTGTCAATGTTCTTTTTGCATGAAATTTGAGCTTTTCCCTTGGGGAACTTTAGTTTTGTCATATTTGTCCTATTCTAAGTTGCATTGCTTTGCATGCTATACCTTTGCCTCTTGTTATGCTAGAATTAACAAATCGAACCCTGTTAATTGATATACATATAATCTGGAAGCAAACATCCCTTTATCTTGTGTGCTCATTCTCTTTTAATTCATTTTGGTCTTTTGCCTCTAGAATTGTGCTATCTTTCTTGAATAAGTGATTTCATTATTTTCCTTATTTATTTGCTGAAGTTACTTACTTTGCTTGACAATTGATTTTGAAGTGCAAATTAGGGATAACAAGCTTGAGAGGTAAAAGGCCTTAGTGTGTGAGAATAAAAGAGGGTAAAAGTTAATATAATTGAGTACAAATACACGGGTACATTTCTTAAGTGAAACTCGTGATGGAGTGAAGTGAGATTCTTTTAAAATAATAATTTTCTTGTAGTATTGAAAACATGTCTAGAAGTAATGGAAAGGATGCCTTCAATTTAGATAGAGATAAAGAGTGTGAGATGGACACAACCTTCACTTTAAAAGCCATACAAGCACAATTTGAAAGGTTCAACCGGATCTTTAATAGGATCAATGATCGGTTGGAAAGATTAGAAGGGAACACCTCAGATAACACTAGGAGAACTAATAAAAGAGGTCAGTTACTAGAGGAACAATTTGGGGTAGAATTTGAAAGGTTTGAGGATAAAGAAAAAATGCAATCTATAAGAGGAAGAGCAAGAAAGGAAGAAAGAGGAGAAAAGAGGGACATAACATTATTACAAGCAAGATGAAAATCCCACCCTTTAAGGATAGGAATGATGCTGAAGTATACTTAGAATGGAAAGAAAAGTGGAGATGATTTTTACTTTTCATAACTATTCTAAGAATAAGAAAGTGAGGTTGGCAAGAGTGGAATTATCTGATTATACATTAGTTTGGTGGGATGAGTTGTTAAAAAGTAAGAGAAAGAATAAAGGGCCACTTATGACTTCTTGGGCAGAAATGAAAAGAGTGATGAAAAAGAGATTTATGCCACTTTATTACTATAGAGAGTTACACCAACATTTACGTACACTCACTTAAGGGTCTAAATCAGTAGAGGATTACCATAAGGAGATGTAGATGCTATTAATCAAAGCCAACATAAAGGGGGAGAAAGAGGTAAAAATGACTCAGTTCATTAGTGGATTGAACAAAGAGGTTACTAATGTGGTGGAATTATAGCATTATGTTGAGATAGAGGATCTAGTAAATATTGCCATAAAGGTGGAGAAATAACAAAAATGAAAGGGGGCATCAAAGTCTTTCTCGAATTCTAATAGTAAATGGAATCTAAAATGGAGCAAGAATAGAGATAAAGAGAAGTGGAATGACTCGACTTCTAAAAAGAAGGATAATGAAACAAAAAAGGCAAGAAGAAGAGTATTTCACATAAAAAGGTACTACTAATCCTATTTTGAAACCCTCAAAACACGGAGATATTCAATGTTTTAAGTGTTAAGGTCACGGTCATTATGCTTCCAAATATTCTAATAGAAATATTATATATATTAAAAGGTGGTGAAGTTGTGTCTAAATCTAATAGTAGTGATAGTATGCCACCTTTAACTGATTATTCTGATGTTGATGAAAATGTTGAGTATGTTATAAAAGGTGAATCCTTAGTTGTTGGGCACGCGTTGAACATGAATGTTAAAGAAGACAACCTTGAAAAAAGAGAAAATATTTTTCATACAAAGTGTTTAGTAAATAAGAATGTTTATAGCATGATCATAGATGGAGGTAGTTGCACCAATGTAGCTAGTACATACATGGTTAATAAAGTTGGGTGTGAAATGTGATAAGCATCCTAATCCATATAAGCTATAATGATTGAATGATACTGGTAAAGTGAAAGTTACCAAGCAAGTGGTTGTTGCATTATCAATTGGTAGATATGCCGATGAAGTTGTATGTGAAGTTATACCCATGCATGCTAGTCATTTATTATTGGGTAGGCTATGGCAATTTGATAGGCGCATATTGTATTATAGGTATAAGAATAGGTATTCCTTTGAGTATAATAGGCAGAAAGTTACACTTGTACCTTTATCACTCAAGGAGGCCTATCTTGAACAACTAAAAATTCAAAATTCACTTAGTGGGCATTCAAGTAGTGAGAAGAAAAAGAAAAGAGAAAATAAAGAGGCTAAGAGAGAAAAGAATAAAGAAAAAGGCCCAATGGTAAGTGATTGAACAAGTGAGGAAAAAAAAGTGGGATATACAACAGAGAAGAAGTTAGTGAGTGAAGAGAAGAAAAAGAATATTAAAAGTGAGCAAAAAGAAATTGAGAGAAGTGAAAAAGTTAGTAAATAGCCTTGTTTTTATGTAAATGAGAGAGAGTCGAGGAGATCATACTAAGGCAAAAGAGCTTTAATCTTGATTCGATTTAAGGAAACTTTACTTAATAATGCTGATCTTAACCCAAATTTACCTAATGTGTTTGTGTCTTTATTGCATAAATATAAGGATATGTTTCCTAAAGAAATACCCTATGGTTTACCACTTTTAAGAGGGATTGAGCACCAAATTGATTTCATACCAGAAAAGACAAAGGAGTTGCAAAGACAAGTGGATGAGTTACTTGGAAAGGGGTATGTACGGGAAAGTATGAATCTTTATGTTATACCAGTTCTTTTGGTACCAAAGAAAGATGGAACATAGAGGATGTGCATAGATTGTAGAGCTATCAACAATACATGTTTTATTAGAGAGTTTCTTGTTAAAAAATCACATAGTGAGGGGTTAATGGGGCATTTTGGTGTGCAAAAGACCTTACATATGCTTAGGAACATTTCTTATTGACCGAATATGAGAATGGATATAGAAAGGATTTATGCCAAGTGTATTGCATGTAGACAAGCTAAATCTAAGTCTATGCCTCATAGTTTGTACATATCTTTACCTGTACCTAATGAACTTTAAACAGATATATCTATAGATTTTGTACTAGGTTTACTTAGGACTAGGAAAGGTAAAGACAACATTTTTGTTGTAGTGGATAGGTTTGGTAAAATAGCTTATTTCATTACTTGCCATAAAATAGATGATACAACAAAAATTGCTGATATTTTCTTTAGATAAGTGGTTTGACTTCATGGTGTGCCAAGAACCATTATTTTAGATAGAGATGTAAAGTTTCTAAGTCATTTTTAGAGACTTTTGTGGAGCAATCTAGGTAGTAAACTCTTGTTTTCTATTATATGTCACCCATAACTTATGGACAAACTGAGGTTGTTGATAGGATATTAGGAACTATGTTGCATGTTATTGTTGGAAAAAACTTAAAAACTTAGGAAGAATGTTTGCCATTTGTTGAATTTGTATATAATTGTGTTGTACATTCTTCTACTAGTTTTTTCCATTTGAGATTGTGTATGGTTTTAACCCCTTAACTATGTTAGATTTAATGCCTTTACCTTTGCATGAGATTTTTAGTTTAGATAGAAAGCAAAAGGTTGATCTGGTTAAAACAATACATGAGAAAGCATGTGAACTAATTGAGAAG
Source organism: Hura crepitans (assembly GCA_948208565.1). Lineage (NCBI taxonomy): Eukaryota > Viridiplantae > Streptophyta > Magnoliopsida > Malpighiales > Euphorbiaceae > Hura > Hura crepitans. Next base: position 6,439 of record CANXYI010323372.1, on the reverse strand, counting down.
AAGAATTACATGTATGCCTAAAAAGCTAATAAAGGTAGAAAGCAAGTTATTTTTGAATAAGGTGATTGTGTTTGGATGCATATGCGGAAAGAGAGATTCCCATAACAAAGAAAATCTAAGCTTGATGTAAGGAGTAATTTTCCATTCCAAGTGTTAGAAATGATAAATGACAATGCATATAAGATAAACTTCCTAAGTGAGTATAATGTTAATGCTACTTTTAATGTTTTTGATTTATCTCTATTTGAAGTTAATGTAGATTTTAGGATGAATCCTTTTGAAGAGAGAGGGAATGGTGTAAGCACAATCATAATAGATGGTCAGAAGAGTGGGACTAGAGATGAGCTAGCATTGCCACGTGGACTAATAACAAGAGCAAAGGCCAAGAAGTACATGGAAGTATTGCAAACTTTCATGGGTTGAATGGTTAGAGGCATTAAAGCTCAATATGACATGAATATTCTTCCACACACAAGTAACCATAGTGGGCCAAATTTGACAAGTGGGCCACACATAAGCTTATTTAATTATTTCAAGTTGGAAGAGTGACTTTAGGTAGCCATATACTTATTAGGTGTGTGGGCTTTAGGAATATTAAAGGTACCAGGCTACACTTCTAATGGGCTAAGCATAGGGAAGGGCCTTGTTTGGCTAGACACCTTATTTTCTATTTTTTTCATTCTTTGTAATAAAGACCAACTAAACATGTCCCTTGCTTTTTTAACCTTGATTGGTTAGACACTTTATTTTCTATTTATTATTCTTTTGTAATAAGAGCCAACCAAACATGCCCATTTATTTTTGAAGTAGGCTTTTCTTTCCTATGTCTAAAAGGATCTAATTTCCTTTTATAAAGATTCCTTTAGCCTTTTATAAACCATTTTTAGCTGAATTGTTTATTCATTCCTATCAATAATATTTTGTGAATTTCCACAAAAGCTTGGCTGAATTTTATTTAAGAGGATAGCTCGTCTTCTTCTTTTTGCAATAAGAATTGATTTTCATTCTAGGTAATTTTTCAGTGAATTTTGTTCTTGTTATTTTAAAAATCAACCAATTATGTGTGTTTCCACTTATATATTATTTAGGGATGTAACAAGTTAGGGGTTTATTGTTATTCTTATTCTAGCCATATTGTATATTTTAGGGGATTCAGGTTCTTTGACCTTAGGGTTTTGTATCATAGTTATTACAAAAAATATAGTATTTGCTGTTCAGAGTATTTTGGGTTCAATTTGGGTTTTCTATGTCCTATGCACACCCCAACTTCATACCATGAAATAATTTCTTTCCATTTTTATTGCCATGATTCTTACAAAAGGTAAACTCTATTTCTTCAAAATTTTCTTAAGGATCAAACACATCAATAATAAAATAAGTTTATTCATTTTATCAAAATCACCTTAATATTTGTCAAACTTTGCTTTTATCCTCAAATCCCATAGATTTTACCTCGAAATCATCACTATAAGTCCACTTTAAGATAGGCCTAAGTATATCACTAATCTTAGTCCAAAAAGTGTTAGATGTCACATAGGATAACTTAGAAATGAGCATGGTAGCATCATAAGAGTGTCACAACATGCAAGCCATTCTTTTCACAGTCCCCCAATCTATAAAAATAACCCTATCACTATCTAGTGTCTCCACTTCAATTTTAAAGTATAGATCTTATGCATCAAATGAATTAAAAGCCTTCTTAAATTTTTTAGCCACACTCAAGAATTTATAAGTTGCATTCCACCTAGTAGCAATATCTAAAATTAATGAACTCTTTCATAGGATATTGTTATCTTTAACACAATATTTTAATTTTTTTCAACTTAGCAAGGGATTGAAAAATATATCTCATAGCATTTCTCACCCATTTAATTGAGCAATTTAATTCTTTCGAGCCATCTTGTATAATAAATTGATAATATGAGCAATACATCTCATGTGTAATACTTATCATTTGCAATACTAGTTCCCCTATTAACAAGCTTCTTTTTTAAGAAATTAATAACAACTTCATTAGCACTATGATTGTCTACTGTGATTATGAACACCTTATTAATCTCATACTTAAGCAAACAATCCATTAACACTCTACTAAGTGACTCGCCCTTATGACTAGAGATAGGAATACAATTCAAGATTTTCTTATACAAGTTCCAGTCATTATTAATGAAATGACCTATAATGCACATATAATTCAATTTTTTTGCAAAGATCTCCAAGCATTAGTGGTGATGTATACATGATGAGCACTTTTTTTCATGTAATTCTGTAACTTTGTCCTTTCATCCAAATAAAGTTGGTAGCAATCACATGAAATAGTTTACCTAGAAGGCATTTTGACCTAAGACATGACACTTACGCTACTTTTTTAAACCTTTTACTTCAAGTAGAAAGATTACCCAAGTTCTCATCCCCCACTAGTTGCAAAGACAATTGTTTTTGTGAATTTTCTACATTTAATGAGCATTTCTTACAAGAGCTAATATAATTATTCAATACAAATGTGTCATTTTCTTAAGATCACAAAAGAATTCTTTATTATAGTATTTGCACTTGCCTTTTATGCTACCTATTTCATTCATAAACTTTTTAAAGTAATCCTACATCTTAGACCTTGGCTTCATCAGCTTTCCTTAGACTTTGCATCTTTCTCATTTGAAGGCTATGTATTTGAATTCTCTTAATCTTAGGGTGTGAAAGGTGTCTCTTCATCCAAACTAGGTGAATGTTGTAATGGTTATGACATCTAAAGTATTAAAAAAAGGAATATATAAGTGCTGGCCCTAATTCAAGATCAACAATTTACATAAAAAAACTAAATAAAAAAACTAAAAGCAATGCATAAAGTTGAAATTAACATTTTTCAAAATAAGATCTATGAACATCAATGTTTTAGTTGACTAAGTAAAAAGGAAAGCCAAGAATCTACTATATGTATACATGCATTTGCATAGAGATTCACAAATATCTAATTTATCAAAAAGAAAAAAAAAAAGAAAGGCAAATTGTAGTTTAGATTGGCTATATGTCTTTAAGTTATAAAATACAACAAAATTTTAAACCTGCACAACTAGTAGAAAAAATAAAAATAAAAAGGTAGGTTGAGCTTACAAGCTAAAGTAGATTGTAATATATAATTAACCAAAATAATTCACAAGCTAATCCACTAAAGTAAACTAATATTGAGCTCGATCAAATAATTCCAAAATTAACAAAAATGAACACAATAGCCTTAGGTGCAAGTGCAGTTGCAAGTAAGACAAGTCCAAGCATGCATTTAAAAAAAATAAAACAAATTTATACTAAACATCATATTCTAAGCAGTGGATATCATTTATAGCAAAAACACAAAAAACAAAGTAAAATAGTTTTGTAGAGAAATTATCATAATAATTATGTCAAAAGTAGTTGCAAGGTAATCTTGAATTGTATAAAATAAACTTGTTCCCTAATTAATTTGCTAGAGTTCAAAAATAAATCTTAGAATAATAGCCAAGTTATCTTGTTCCCTATTAATTTGCTTTAAAGTAAAAAAAAACATTAACAAAAAATAGAAAGTAGAAGATCAAAAATGTTAAAGGAAAAGCCAAAAAGGAACTAAAAGTTCCATTAAAGAAAAAAAAATCAAAGTGATAGAAAGATAAGAGTGACATAGAGTAACAAAGGGGAAATGAACTAGAAGATCAAAAAGTGTTAGAGTAGCAAAACTTACTATTAAGGTAAAGGATCTAAGATGAAGAGGAAAGAAATGGTATTGGCGAGTGGCGACTATTGGTTTAAACAAGAAAAGAAATTAGAACTAAGTGAGGAGGTCCAAAAATAAGTTGGTAGCAAATAAATGTAAGGCATAAAATTTAAGAAAAATGAAGTAGAAGAACTTAAAAGAGAAAAAGGAAACTTACGATTTAGGCAACCGCAGCAGATTAAAGATAGAGAGGCAAGCAACAGCTATTCGCTATTGGTTTTAACAAGAGGAAAAGATAACTAAGTGAGGGAGCACCAGCTATTGCCTATTATAGTATTTGTAACACCCTTACTTGATCCATAAGGGAACCTGATAAGAGATGTTACGGCACATCATTGGATATAACATATCATATAGATACAATGTAAAGGCATATGAAAAAGTGAGCCAGAAAATTCCTTTTTACTTTTAAATGAAAGCATTTACACACCAAATTAATGCACATCATTTTTTTTATTAAAACATTGACATAAATGGGTGGGTAATCATGTCAAAAATTTGATAGCATAATGGTTATCTAGGACACTACCCAAAATTTTCAACATGTAAGAAAACACTTCTAATATCACATACATCCTCAAACTTTATTTAAAATGTCATTCTTATATCAATAGTAAAATGTTATCACTCAAAAAGTTATACTTTGGCTATACATTATCGAACCAAGAAATAATCAAAACTCACAGATTCATAAGTCACACGCACTCACATGGATTACACATACGCCCTATTCAATAGTTAGGTCATTTGTGTTTAGATATAGTATAACATTACATTACAAGTTTTTATATAATACAACATTAAGCATGTTCAATAGATGTCATGTTTTATACAATAGGCATAAATAAAATAAGAAGTTTAAGGATTAGCAAACATGTATGCATTGTACTAGTTATACTTTCTAATGCAATCTCCACCTTTATCCTTCTCTTTTACAACTCTAAACTTAAACCTGTATGAATAGAAAACCTCGCGCCTAGCATCATCACTCAGTGGTGCATATTTTAGTTCAGACTACTAATCATTCATCATCTTTACTAGTTTTAAAATAAATATATAAACTTTTATATGAAACATATTATTGTAACTTATTAAGACAAAACTCATAGTAATATTAACTCAAGTATTAAAATCCATTCATTTAAAAATGGACATACACATCACCACTTATAGATTGATTCACATATCTCATATGTACACACCATCTCTATAGATAATAAATAACCTGACTTTTTATCATTAAACACCTTAAATTATGTACCACATTTTTAATTATGCATTATACATTTAACCATGGATATAAGTACATTTAATACATATAACCCATGGAAACATCTAATACATTCCAATATAGCATCATGCCTTATTGTACATATAAGTTTCATTCATAGATCCTAATTTATATCAAATATATTTTTCTTCTATAAGGCGTTTTATATCTCACTTACCATGAAATCATTATGTGTCATATACTATATGACGTGTGCAAGTAATAACATGCACATTTATAGCAATTGTCTAACAATTATGTCTAGTTTAATAAGTCATAACAAGTTATACATGTAAAAACATAATATATATGTATTTTTATAGGAATGCTCGTATATGTGTTCATGCCTTTGGTGTCATGTAAAAAATCATAAATCTACTTCTAAGGGATTTATTCTTCGAGGCCTATTTCTCTATAAAACTATTCTATTACCTGGATAGGTATAGAATGATAGGTACCTAAAGGTACAGAACGATAGGCAGATATAGTGTAGTATACTTGTAACACCCCTCTCTTGACTAGTAGCCGGATTCGAATAATGGGTGCCATATTGTGACACCTCTTACCTAAACTGTTACTATTCTAAATAAAATATGATATGAAAACCAACTTATATTAACTTTACCATTATCTTTTTAAAACCCTTTTATATGGAAACCACACATATTATCACAACTATTTTATTTCATAAAATTTTGATAGCATAATAGCTACATATAGACATATCCCAAAATAAGAACCTATAGAAAACAACACTTCTATATCATTTCAATCATTCTTCAACATCGCAGACCCTTCTAGTCCTTATCTCATCTCAATCTCCTAAGCAATCATATCACAAGATGGAAATCTTATCCACATATGCAAATCATAAAAACCTAACCTGTATAATATGTTTACATCCTAATATACCATTTCATAAAACATCTCACAATACTTTAGTCCTAAAATGCTTACATATGAGTGCTAATTATTTATAATATTACATCACACTAACAAAACTAAAATATACCAAAAACACTTGATAAAATCTCTTTTGCACTACACAGCTGCTGTCAAGGTTGTTTAAGGCTAGCTATTTACTACCTACGAATTGAAAAATATGATGCGCTAAGCATAAAGCTTAGTGGTGTATTCAATAAAATATGCTTACACATGTATACACACAAATGCATAATAATCATGCAATGGCATATAATCATAACATACCAAATACAGACATATTGTTATGCTTATTGTTCACTTATTTATGCTTGTCACATTATCATATTCTAACCATAACATATGCCTATTCATTTTAAGTGTATCGAGTCTTTCATTCATCATATATATATATATATATATATATATATATATATATATATATATATATATATTAAAGTATTTATATATATAATAAATATATGACACCCCCATCTCTCACA
>CANXYI010323339.1:0-11227 GCA_948208565.1 Hura crepitans | reverse complement strand
CAAATAAAATAAAAAGTGGAAGGAGACATTTACACACCAACTTGAATGTTCCACCCCTTTCCTATTCACACTTAGCATTTCTTAATTTTTCTTGAATTACATGGGTGTCTATGGCCTTCACAACCTTTAATACTCAATTTTTACCTAACTAAAAAGATTTTTGGTTATAATTAAAGGCTAAATTAGTCTTGTGAAGCCATAAAAATAGAGGAATAAGAGAGGACATTACATTGAGAGATAGAGGGGGAAAAAAGAAGGAAAAAAGTGGAGGGAAGTGACTCATGCCATGTTGTTGTCTAAGTGGCAAGGTGGGGTAAATATAGTTTTTATAAGTAGTTTGGGTGGTGACACATGTCACCCCAGCTTCTCGAAAATGCTCAGTTTTAGTAGAAAATTCAAGGAATTTTAAAAAATCTCTCAAACCTCTAAAAATTATCGTACTTATTTTAAAAATCCTTAATTAGGCCAATTTAGAGGTTGGTAAATTTTTACAGTCAAATTCCCTCGGTAGGATAGTTAACTAACTGCCTCGATTTTTATGCAAACATAAAATTTAGGAAAATTACCAAATGACCTCAGAATTTAAAAATTCCATTAGTAATGATCTCAGAAGAATTTTTTACCTATAGGGCATGGTATTTTTACATCTATCCAGGCATATCTCGAGTTATTCCAAGCCTAAATCAATCTGATCCTATGACCCACTATATTGCAGCCTAAAATAATTTACTAATTTAGTTAAATCTTTAAATTAAGTCATTTTTATCCTTTTTAAGACCCTCAAAGTTTCATGACTAGTATGCTCCACCTTAAACCACATGAAGGTGATCGGGCACTATTAGCGTATGGGAATTAAGGTCTAAGTATCAAGCAATTATTGATTGCAAGTTGAAGCAATTGACTCTTATGGATAATGATAAGGCTATGATTATAGTAGTAGGTGAAAGAACATACTTTATGTTTGATGTTATCTTGGCAATCACCGTTAAACAGATGGTGAGAAAGGGATGTTAGGCCTATCTTGCACATATGTGTGACATAAGGAAAGAGTGTCTAGATATATGTAGTATACCAATAGTATCATATTACATTGATGTATTTCTACAAGAGTTACTCGGTTTGCCTTCAAAATAAAAGCTTGAGTTTAGTATAAAAGTGTTACCTAGCACTGTTATAGTATCTATAGCTACTTATATAAATGTTGCAGTAGAGCTGAAGGAGTTAAAGATCCAGCTTCAAGAGTTATTGGATAGATGTTTTATTAGACCTCATGTTTCACCTGGGGAGTACTAGTGTTATTTCTAAAGAAAAAGGATGGTACTCTTCGGTTGTGTATTGATTATCGTCAGTTGAATAAAGTGACTATCAAGAACAAATATCCATTACGACATATTACTGATCTTTTTTATTAGCTTAATGGTGCAAGAGTGTTCTCTAAGGTTGACTTGAGATTTAGTTATTATCAGTTGAGAGTAAAGAAGTCTGATGTGGAGAAGACAACATTTAGAACAAGATATGGCCACTATGACTTTTTTTGTAATGCCATTTGGCCTTACCAATGCTCTAGTAGCTTTTATGGATCTAGTGAATTGAATTTTTAGACAAAACTTAAATCAATTTGTTGTTATCTTTATTGATGACATTTTGGCTTATTCTAAGAATAGAGAAAAAGCATGAACAATACCTAAGAACAAATCTATAGGTTTTAAGGGAAGAGAAACTTTAAGCCAAATTTAGTAAGTGTGAGTTTTGGCTTAGTGAGATGTCTTCTCTAGGGTGAATTACTTTTACAAAGGGGACTAGAGTTGATCCTAGTAAGGTAGAAGCTCTTATGACAACAAAGCCACTAATGAACACCATAAAAAGTAGGAGTTTTCTTAGATTGTTTGGTTATTAGAGATGGTTTGTTAAGGGATTTTCTTTGACAGTAGCACTTATGACTTGTCTGTTAAGGAAAGATGTCAAGTTTGTCTTGGATGAAAAGAGTTAGGAGAGTTTTCATAAGCATAAGGCAATGTTGATAGAATCTCTGATTTTAGTTTAACTAGTTTCTGGGAAGGACTTTATCATCTATAGTGATGTTTCATATAATGGGTTAGGTTATGTTCTAATACAAGAAGGCAAGGTGGTTTTATGCTTCTAGATAGTTAAACACACATTTGAAAAACTACCTTACTCATGATTTGGAGTTAGTACCAAAAGTGTTTGCATTAAAGATATGGAGAAATTATCTTTATAGTGAGAAATGTTACATATACATGAATCACAAGATTTTGAAGTTTCTTCCAACATAAAAGGAGTTAAATTTGTAATAGAGATGATGGATGGATCTAATAAAAGATTATGATTGTATGGTTAATTATCACACTAGCAAAGCCAATATAATGCTTGATGCTTTGAGCATAAAATTAATGGTAGCCATGAAAGCTATAAATATCAAATTTTAGCGTATGTTTGATAATACTTTGTTAGTAGGGATGAAAGTTAAGCTATGTCTATTGTAGCAAGTTAGAGATGGTCAAAAGGAGGATCACCAATTATTAAGTATGATAAGTGCCATCCAAGTGGGGAAGCTTATTGAATATGAGATATAAAGTGATGGATATTTATATTAACATGATAGAATCTGTGATCTAAATGCTAAAGAATTAAAGAAATAGATTTTAAATGAGGCACACAATACTCTTTATGTTATGCATCCTAGTAACACAAAAATATATTAGGATTTGAATATGTTATATTAGTGGCTAAGTATGATGAGAGATATATTAGAATATGTGAATAGATGCCTCACTTGTCTAGAAGTGCTGGTAGAACATTAGGTTCCAACTAGTTTACTACGTCTTATAGTAATTCCATAATAGAAATAGGATAAAGTAACCATGGACTTTATAGTTGGTTTGCCTATGACAAAAAAGAAACATGATTTAGTATGGGTTGTGGTGGATTATCTAACCAAGATAACTTATTTTATACCAATGAGAATGGACTATTCCATGGAGAAACTTGTAGACTTGTATATAGATGAAATAGTTAAATTGCATGGAATGACATCTTTAAACATATCAAATTGGGACCCATAATTTCATCAAGGTTTTAGAAAAAACTTCACAATGCATTAGGTACTCGATTGAGTTTTAGTATGACATTTCATCCATAGACTGATGGATAGTAAAAAAGCGTGATTCAGGCATTCTTCTGATACTTGAATGATTTATTATTAGAATTTATATTGTATGATGTTATTCTTATAATGAATCATCTTTAATAGGTGCTTAGAGATATGTTAAGAATTTGTGCTATTGAGTTTAAAGGTAGCTAGGATTGTTATCTATCATTAGTAGAGTTTGCTCACAACAATAGTCATCAAGTGAGTATATGAATGTCTCTTTACAAGGTGTTGTATGGAAGAAGTGCAAAACACTAGTATGTTAGAATAAGCTTAGCGAAACCAAGCTTATGGGACCAAGCTTAATAAAAGATGTAGAGGAGAAATTAAAGGTTATTAGGGATAGAACTCTTATGTTGATCTTAAGAGGAAAGACATTGAATTTGAAGTGAGGGATAAAGTATTTCCTAAGGTTTCACCTTAGAAAAAGGTGTTATAATTTGGTAAGAAAGGGAAGTTAAGTCTGAGGTTTTTTAAGCCATATGAAGTGACAAAATGTGTAGGATCAATAGCCTACATACTAGTATTACAAGTAAAACTATAGTAAATCTATTATGTATTCCATGTTTCAGTGCTCAGAAGATTTAGATCATACCTAACACATGTCCCATTAATAAGAGAAGCTAAGGTGAGATTGGATCTATCATATGCAGAGAAACTTATAAAAATCCTAGCTAGAGAGGTTAAAGAGTTGAGAAGTAATACAGTATCATTAGTAAAGGTAACTTAGAAGCATCATGGAATAGAAAAAGCAACTTGGGAGTCAAAAGCTTAGATGCACTAGCAATAACCACATTTATTTGAACTAGGTAATGTCGAGGATGACATTTATTTTTTAAGAAAGGAAGTAATGTAATGACTAAAAAATCTCAATTTTTATAAAAAGTACTTTCCTAGGATGAATAGTGTTCTCAAGTCTCGGGATGCATTAAAGTTACTAGATGAAAGTATTAGTCATAAAATAATTTTAGGTAAAGTTTTAAATCAATTTGAATTTGTTTTATTGGTTAAAAATGCTAAGAAAGTTTTTACGGTAATGCCTTATGAATAGTGACCAAGGCTAAGCTGAATAGTAAATAATTTTCAAAGTTGCTCAAAAAATTTTTGAACTTCTATGACTTGGTATTCAAAAATTCCAATTAGTCTAATTGTGCTAAAATCAAAATTTTTAGAGGTTAAGAAGTATTTTATTTGAATATCAGGGTGTGTAAAAATGGCATTTTAATTTGATTTCATACAATTTTTTAGCTCCAAATTTTATACCCTGTGGGGAAATAATTAATTTAATTTTGGGAAGTAAAGTGAGAAAAGAAGAGTTTAAATGGGGTAAAAATTAATTCATTCATTAAAAAGGAATTTTTCCAGCTAATAAATATAGGTCAAATTTCCACATTTTCATCAAACTTGCAAAATTCACTCCCTCACTTATTTCTCTCTCTACACGATGGTTGTGCAAATAGAATTTTCTCCATTTTCTAAAGTTAATCCTCCTTTAAGCCACCAAATTTTGATGTCCAACCTAACATACTAATTTTCTAAGGCCTCTTGATGTGTAATTAAGCGATTTTTTTAAGGGAAATTACTAAAATTCGTGGTGGATGAATAGTATCAATTTTTTGATTAGGAAAGAATTTTTGTAAACCTATATTTTCCCTTATTCTGTAGGTTCCTAAAAGTTAAAAAATGTGGTTATTTGTAATTTTTGTATATCGTATGATTTTGTACAATTTTTCTAAACTGAAATCTATTATAGGCAATTTTCAAAATAGAGTGAGAACATGATAAGGGAAAGGTAAAGGTTTAGTTGAGCCTCATAAGGTATTTTGAGCATGCTAGGTATGTGTAATAAACCTAAATATTACATTTAAGGCATACTTTAATTTATACATAATGCACATAAAAATGTTTATATATGTATAATTGAATATTTGTTATCTAAATAGAGAATTTACTTGTTTATGATGATTATAGAATGTGATATGTCATGAATGAATGAAGTATGATGGAAAAATATATGTTAAGAGTGTGCATGCATATATGGTCAAATGGCTTTGTGTTTGTGAAAGTGACTGAATTATATGACATAGATGAAATTGACATTTGAATTATGATTTTGAGAAATTTTGATGAAGTATTTATCCAAGATGCATGAAGTAGAAATGACATTTGAATTATCAATAGATAAGATGGCCGAATGGCTTTTGGTATGTAAATATGCATATGGTGATGAATATGTGTGGATCTATATCATAATGTTGTTAAATTATGAAGTATGGATGTAGAATTATAAGATATAAATTGTGTTATATGGTGTTTAGCTAAGTGTACACATGTGTGTGTGTGTATGGTTTATGGCTGAAGGGTTTTTTATGTGTAAAAGTTTGTGTATGGTAATTAACAAGTGTAAATTACCATATAATGGAACCTAATGATTGATTATGAATTAATAATTATAAGATGAAAAAAAACTAACTTGATATTGTATTAAATAAATCGATGAGTGTGTGGTTATGATTGTGGTCGAAATGGCCTAATTATCTTAGCCAGATGTAAATGCATTTAAATGTGCATGAAATTTATGGAAGGTGCTTACAAATAAGAAAATAGGCACTTTGATAATAAAATGTATACAAATGCATAATATGGATATGTGAGGCTTGTTTACATATTAAGGCACATGACTTTGTGTTAAATGCTAAAATATGGGAAATGATATAATATTCTTAATTTTGTTAAATTGACATCACAATAGTATCAAAATTAATTATTTAATTTTAAGTTATTATGATGAAATTATTGAAAATTAAAAATAGCCTGTATGAGTAACAACTTAGAGATGGATAGCTTAACCGGTTAACTAGGGATAGATAGTAGCTGCTAGGCATGTTGGTGCTTGATGTTGGTTACGGGTTCACTCATAGTCTGACCCGAAAGCTTATCTTGATGATTTTAGATTTATATATAGGTGTAGCCACCGTTTAGGTCCCATGAGGCTACTACATAGGTTTACACTAGTGCAACAGCAATATAGGTCCCATGGCACCATTGCACAGAATGATCCCATTATCTATAGGTTTTTATGTTCTCATTAATATGGGCATTACCAAAAATAATCATATACACCTAATTATAGTTAAACTTAATAATTTATGTACATTACATAATTTTAATTATGTAAATAATGAATTCTGATGACAATATAATAAAGTAAATATATTAGTAATTATTACTAGTGGTATTTATATATGCTTATGAGTGGTATATGGTATTTGAATTATTTTATGAATCTTAAAAGGCATGTATATATGATATAAAGTGTTGGTATATCATGATACCTTTAAGCATGTTAATTCTTTCTTATTAGAAAGAATATACACATGACATGAACTAGGTTATATTTGTTATAAATGGTTCTTAGTATTAATATACATATTCTTAGAATAAATATGCCCATATGAATATATATAATAGTTATTTCGATTACACCACGAATCAATTTGCTTAGTGCATCATTTTGTTTGCAATGCATAGGTAAGTAGAACAATTGAGCCCAAGCCTCGGAACACCTAGATAAGTAAGAGAAAATTTTGCTTTTGGTATATTGTGGTGATGTAAATAAGTTATGTAATATATAAACAATAGAAAATGCACTCTTATGTTGAATTTATTTAGTCTTTAGCTTAAGCTATAATGTGTTGTATTTTTCTAAGCTATAAAAGGTTTGTAATTATATCTTAAAATGTTTTTGAATTGATGTATGCATGACTAATATCACTTTCTAAGGTTGAGACTATGTGTTGTTGCGATGATGTTTATAGTGGAATGAATGAAAAAAATTATAGAAGTGTTTTCTTGCTTACAAGTTACTGTTCAAATTTTTATACAATGCCTGGTACAATTTCTATGCTGCCAAAATTTTAGCATAAGGATTCCTAATTTTGAATATGTAACTCAATTTTGAAAGATTTTTTGAAACCTATTTTCTTATGTATTTTTATACTTAATAAAATGTTTTAAATAACATTAAAGTATAAGTTGAGGTTAGATAACATGTTATGTGCTCACACCTTAGTCGAGTACGGTGATCAACTAGTGATTAGACTTGGTAAGGGGTGACAAATTAATGATATGGGATATCATTAATAGATGGGCAAAAGAAATGAGGGAAATTATTAAGCTTAGAGCTAAATGACAAATTAGGAAACTAGAACTAGGGTTTTCAAATATAAACTTGGTCCATTTTTTGAAACAAAAATTATGGTTTCCAAAAATAGACCTTGCTAAATCTAGTTGGTAGAGCTTTTTAATTCTAATTTTAATTAACCTTTTAAGAGTTAAAATGACATTATATTATATCATTAGGAGGCTGATTAAGTGGTCCTATTGAGCTATAGACCACTAGGACATGTGTAATATGCGTATGAGCCCATTACTGGGCCTATATGCATAAGCCTAGAGAGCCCACACATGAGGCTTTCATTAGGGCCTTTTAAGCCATCTTTAATTGTTAAAAGCTGACATTAAAGGGAGTATAAAAGACATAAACTCGTGATTAGCCACCCTAGAGGCATTATACACTCATATTTTGCCATAAAAAGCTCTATTTTTTCTCTTATTCCACTTTTCCATCAAGTTTGTTCATCTGTGCAAATTTTCTACTAACACTTAGAAAATTACACACCCTTACTTTAGCTACTTCTTGTGCAGATACCTTGGAGATTTTTCAAACTAAGGATCACTATAGTTTATGACAACATAGTGTGAAGAGCAAAAAAAAAAGAAGGAAAATTGCATATAGGAGAGTTGCAGTTTGTTAGTATCCTACGTATAAGTTTAAAAATTTTAGTTTGAGTTTTTTCTATGCTTTTTTTGGTTTTATTCATTATCTATTGGTTGGATATGGATTGAAGCTAATTAGAAATAATAATGTTTTCTGGCTTTGTGAATTTTTGGGACTTTATAAGCATGAATAAATAAAAATTGTGAAAATTTGTTATGCTAGTGGACTAGAATGTTGCTGTCTAGTTTGATTAGTTATGTAATTTTTTTTAACCCCAAATTTTATTTTTAGGTTCTTAATACCACAATAAATTTGGATTTTTATTTGAAAATGAAAATAATTAATTGAACAGTAAAGTCAGCTTTTCATAACTTCTATTAACTTGTTTTGTAAAATTTTGTTTAGTCCTTTTTTAATGTTTTCAACCCCAAATTATTTTTTCTAGGTTCTATGGGATGGAAATTTAATATTGGGGCTAGCCAATAAAATTTTATTTTATTTGGTATTTTTAAAAAATTGTTGGACACAATTTTAAGGCTTTTTTACATTAAAGAAAATGGCTAAATTAGGGCAAATTTTTCAAATGATTTCTTTTAATTTTATATCCCCAAATTATTTGACATAAGTTTTTTAGGGATTGAAAAGTAATTCTAGAGCTGATAAGTTAAATTGAATTTTATTTGATAATTAAAAGAATTATTTGCAAAAAATTTAGTTGTTTATAGATCCTATAAAACTGATTAAGGTCTTTTTAATGGTGTCAGATTTTGATTTTGCTTTCTTTCAATTCTAGACCTATTTGTTCACAATTATTGGATTATTATGAAGTCAATTTGATTTTGAATACCCAAAAATAATTGCAAATGAATTGGATTCATAGTTTTGTAACAGTCATATGAACATATATTATTACTATAATTAGTGATTAACAAATTAATTTTTAGTTGATTCATTCGACTTATTAATTTGGATTAATTTTAATGGTCATTGTATGTGATTTTATATTTTCATATTTGATTGAATTGGTCAAAAATTATTTGGAACTATTATTTTACAAAATAATGTAAACTGGTTTATTGGTAAATGCTAAAAATTGGATTTTTGGCATTAGTGCAATTTAAAATTTTCAATTAAATATTTCATTGATTTTATTGGAATTTTCTAATGAAATTTGTGCAAATTTAATTAATTAATTAGATTTAATAATTAAACTTGTAAGTTAATTATTGGTTAGACTAATAATTAGAAGAAAATCTAAATTTTTAAGCATACATAACCCGAGAATCCCAAAAATAATTTTCAATTTCATTGACAGTTTTTTCTTTTTAGAAATGGTTTTTAAATTGGAAAGATGATTAAATAAGAAATTAATTTCATTAATTGGATTAATGAGATTAATTGCCATATTTAAATTTTCATAATGCTAAGCATACATGGCATGTTAATTTTGTAAGAGTTGTAAAATAAACTAAATTCAACTAAGTGGCATTCAAAAATTACAAGATAATTATGTGAATTAGAAATGCATGTTAAGGGTGTATGTTTGGCATGATGACTAGTTATGGACAAAGACCAATGTGATTGATCAATATTTTATGAATTTTTTCATTAGTCAAATTGGGCTCGAGTGTCCTAGCCTTTTCTCATATTTTTCAATTGTATTTCTTTTCTCTTGTAATTCCCCTCACATGTAGCATGAGATCTTCTAATTTATATGACATGTAATTAGATTACATAGCATTAGATTAGGATGTAGAAATACAAGAAGTAAAAATGGAGAAGATGGCCTATTAAAAAGGACTAAGAAAAAATTTATAGAAGTGTTTTTATTATTTCTTATTGAGTTTGTAATTTATGCGTAACTACTTAGGGTCTAGCCTAAATTAGTTTCCTTTGGCTCAAGAAAATCAATGTAGTAAAGGTCTATAGCTAGATCATATATTTAATGTTATTAAATAGCAATTGTATGATTTAATGAGATTAAAAATGTATATGCATGCAAAAGCATACAAAATCCCTTTGAATGAGCATACCAAAGTATGCAACCCTAATGAGACATAATTAGAAGAAATCCCTCAACAATATAAGACTTGCTAGCCTTTTGTTAATATGGTCTAAACCAAAGTTCTCTTTATTATTGGGTTGTTAAGCATGCTCAAGCCTATGCTACATTAGATATGTTTAAATCTTATTAATGGGTCTATCTTATCATGATTATTAATTTGTTAAGCATACATATACATCAAGTGTTGATGACCTAGTGATTAGTAGTTGCATATGATGCAATAGGCATATGATGTCTACCATTTAGTTATCTGTTGGGCTTGTTGAGCATACTTAAAGCCTTTACCTTAAACAAAATAGATATTGACCCACTAGGAGATCTTCAAACATGCTTTTTTCTATTAATTAGTGAGGGCAATTTGTTCATAATAAAATAGTGGGAGTAATGCATGATTTTAAAAACTTTAAAGTTGTTGCATACGTATACATGATCATGTTCTAACATACTTTCATTTTCGCATACAACATCACTACCATAATGTCTTCTAACTTGAATTTACTCCAATATTAGCTGAAATGACTTCAAAATTTATGAATAGTTCTCAAAAGTGAGAAGATAAATATATGTTGAACACATATATTCTACCTCCTTTAATTGATGAAAATTCTAACTAGGTGTTAAAAGCTTTTTTAGAAGCATATAGGGATGGCAATAATTGCTTTTATGTCTTTTAAACTTTTGAAAAAGAATGGGCATGTGATGTTCGGATCATTAAATATTATTTTATGAAATAAAAGCCATGTGATATCTAAGACAATATCTTATTTGAAGATAATAGAGGACACTTTAAGAGTGTTGGGCTTCAATTCCATAATTCTATGATATACTAGAATTAAGAGTTAATAAAGAATATGGTAAATCTGATCAAAACTTTTCTATTGGGAATAAAAATTATGGTCTAAATAGTTGAAAGCCTATGGAAATGGAAAGAGACTAGTCCTAAAAGTAAGAACTGCAAAGCTTACTTTGTGTCTCTATTAAAGAGGGAGCATGTGATGCTCTAACTTTATGTATTAGTATTATTGAGGTTAATAAAAGTAAGGAGGATGTGGACTACAAGTAGCTAATGTAGCAAGAGTTGCTACATTAGCTGTAGGAGCATATCATTTGTATTTGCCTTTGGGATTTGTATTGGGACTTGATAATTGCAATTTTGTTCCTTTTTTAAATGAGAACATTATTTCTTTATCTTGCCTTATTGGACAAGATTTTT
>CANXYI010323338.1:0-11483 GCA_948208565.1 Hura crepitans | reverse complement strand
AATCAAGGAGTATAACATGTGCTAGTCTATCTGCATTGACAATGTCCTATCTTGTTAATACTATGACTAGGAATAATTTAGGTATTATCACAATTACATGCAATAAGAATCTCACATCATAAACTCTTTATGATTTCCCTTGTACTATGATTATCTACTAGGGACTTCATTACATTGTTTAAGACATAGCAAGCAATTATAATATAATGATATAAATGCACCAAGTAATAAAGTAATGCCTTTTATTAATAAATGAGTTTCTATGTACATAATATGCTTATGCTATAGGGCATACAATGGCTTAAAATAGAGTCAAACTTAGAATAGTGCTTACCTATATATAAGAGGTCAAATGGCTTAAAATAGAGTCAAACTTAGAATAGTGCTTACCATCCTGCTCCTCTCTTCTCCTTGTGCTGATACCATTGACATGTGAGAGCTCCCCCATTTTTCTTCTTTCTTTCTTCAATCTCATCTCATTAAGCACTATCCAAAACCTAAAATTATCCCTTAATAACCCTTAAACACCATTAATTACAAGTATTTCAAGAAAATTCCAAAGATTTTAAAGGTTGGAAGTTTGGGTGAATAGTGATAAGGTTTTGTTCAATTAAGTTTTCTCAAGCTTTGATATTTTTCTAATGCTTGTTAGGTGCCTAAGAGATTGTTTATCAAGTTGGTTTAAATTTTTGATGCACTTTTATTTTTATACAGACTTTTTTGTAATGAGCTTATTTATGTTTATAGAGCAAATTGATAAACAGAAGGATAAAAGGCAAGGAGAAGGCTTGAATCTATCTTTTAGGTGTATTTTGACTCAAAAGTAAGTGTAATCAAAGTAAATTGTATTGATTTTTATGTGCCCTAATATTAAGGTATGTGTGTATGGTATGGAATTGAGCTAAAATGGCATTTAATAATGTTTAATGCAAATGAATATTATTAGCTGATCTTATTCATGTGTATAAATTCCTTAAAAATTTGTAAATAAATAATAGATATGTTATGGGCATAATGGTGAAATGGCCTAAAATGGTTGTTTGATGTGTGTGCATTATGCATGTTGAAGAGTGCATGTGCTTGTGAATAGTGATATGTGTCCATGTGAGCATTGAATGATACATAGATAATGATGAAATGAATATGGTATGTGTGCATAAGTTAATGGCCAAATGGTGCTTCTTATGTGTGCCTTTGATATTATAGTGTCAATTAATGCTAAATAAGTGTGTAGGCTTGAAATAAATGTTAAATTTGTGAAATGTACTTATGAGTTTAATAAGTGTGGTAAACTTATATGACATAAAGTTGAAAACTTCTTTGAGGCTTAAAAATATGAATAGGCTAAATGGATGAAAATGTTTAATGCTCTTTTATGCCAAATATAGGTGTAATGATGCCAATATGACTAGTCATAAGATCCATAATGTTGTATTTGTGTAAAGATAAGTAATAGATAATGGTTAAGCTAACATGGTAGAAACTTTAAGGCATGTTATGCTATGGTTTTGGTTATGAGAACATGACATAAATGACTATGTTACACATGCCATGTTATAAAGGCTCAAATTATTCTATTGTAACTTAAGTGAAGTATATGTTTACATTATGAAATATGTGCTTACGATGTTTATGTATGCTTTAGAACACATAAATAAAAATGAGAAATTATACTTACCCCCTTTGGTCATTTGTTGGCCAAACTCTCTTTAAAATCTATTTTAAGCTATTTTAATAAGTTGAATCTAGTAAATGATGTCGAATAACCCATATGAATAAATAACCTAGATTGGATAGGTTGACAAGGCAACTATGGGTTATAGCAGTTGTTAGAGTACTTTCGTACCTTTATGTGAACTTTAGGCATGATATGTTGACCTTTAAGTCTTATGTTTATATGTGACCTTTAGGTCTTATGTGGACATATGTCCTTCAGATCTTATGATGATACATAACCTTTAGGCATGATGTCTAGACCTTCGAGTATGATGTGGCTAGGCCTTTGTGGTCCTGAGGACCTAAGTGGTCTAATGTGTCCTCATTATCTAGTATATATTTTTATGTTTTCTTAAGTATGGGCATAATAATTGGTTATAATGAGACTAAAGATGATATACAAGCTTCAATGCATTAGAGTTTTATTTTTCAAAGTTTAATAAGGTGTTTGAATGCTATATGCCTTTAATTATTAAAGAAATATCATGGTATGATGTGCAAACCTATATGTTTATTTGTATACTCCTATTATTTTTTATGGTTTTTTTATATGAGTTTTAAGAGTTTACCTATGATATTATTATTCATGCATACTTGCAAAATGTGTACACATTACACCTTGATTACACCACTAAGAATTTGCTTAGTGCATTATTATTATTTGTGATGTATAGTTAAAAAGACCAGATTAAAGTCAAAGCCTTGATAGCTATTGTAGATTAAGAGAAGAATACTTGTGGCATTTTGTTATTATGTACATATATATTATGTGACATACTAATATAGAGTCATATGCAGTTTAAGAGAGCTTGGGCTTAATTTGGATTTGTAAATTGTTTTGTAACCTTTAAAACAATTTTAAGTTTCTTTTAATGCTTGTATGATATCTCTTCCTAATTGTGTGGTTGTGATTATGTTGATGATGATTTTGAATGGCTAGGAGGACCAATTTGTGGTTATGATGTATTTGAGAATTATAAAAGTGTTATTTTAAACTTATAGGTTCACTATTCATTTTAGGATAGTGTCCGAATAAATCCGTTATGCTTCCATATTTTTAACTTAAGGATTCCTAAAACTATTTTAGAACTAAAAAGTAAAATTTTATTTTGGAAAGATTTTCAAAGTTTAGTATGTTTTCAAATGATTTTAGAAAGGGTTTTTAATTTAGAATAGGTTTTAAGGAAGTAAGTTCAGATGATGCTTTATGTGTCAATCCTTATTTCGGTCTAGCAATTAGATTAGGTAAGGATTGTCATAATCTTAAAGGGTTTTTATATACTAGTGTTAACCCTTCTATGTTAGATTATTAGACCTTAAAAATCTAACCTAGCTCACTTTTAAAAGCCCATGAAATGAACCTTTAATTTGGCCTATGAGCATAAGCACAAATTTAGGTTTATACACATATGCACATTAACTAATTTTGGACCTAATCCATGAGACTCAATAAGACCTCAAATTTGATTAGCTAATAGTATGATATATAATCCTTTTAACTCTTAAAAGACCTACTTAAATTTGATCTAAATAGTTTCTCAAATTGGGCCTTAGGGAATAACACTCAATAACCTTAATTTCTGTGTTCCTACAAGCCAATTGGGCTTTATACCCAATTCTCCATTTGTTCTTTTTCCTTTAATATTTAATGATATCTAATATCATTAAACCATTCAAAAATTTTGAAACTCCTTATAATTCTTTTAGTGTGTGACCCTATGGGTTTCCAAATCATATTAGTAATACATAGTGAATTAAAGTTCCAGTCCTGTTGGGACTTTTATAGTTCAATCTTTTTGAATATATAATTAATTCCCAATTAATAATTCACTTATGTATAAGTCTTGGGAGGTGTCTAAGCATATATCAAGACTACCCAACTATTAGAAAGTCAAACAGTTTAACTTAATCCTTCAATATACAGTTACCATGGAACTCGTCTTTTCACCATAGTTTATCTTGTTTTGGTTTGAGCATAGACTTATGTCAACTCAATACTTAATTAAGAATGTTTAAGTAAGCCCTAAACATATTAATTCTAATATTTGCATCTTTTTTCCTAAAATGCCTTTGTGAATCTTAATCACAGCCCTAATAATATTAATTCTAATATTTGCATCTTTATTCCCAAAATGCCTTTGTGAATCTCAATCACACTTTCATTTCACTTGGCCAAAGATTTCGAAAATAAAGATATATTAGAACTAATTATCTTCCTATTAGAATCTATGGTTGTAAATCTATTATTAATTAGTCAACTTCTTCAAAGTATCTCAAGCTATACCCAATCTCCTAGTTATGTATATATAATGGTGAAGTAAAAGCTCCAAAGTCAAAGCATAGCTTTTGATACTTAAGATAACCTTAGTAATCTTAAGTCAGAAGATACTTGCACTTACTAATATGATGTGATGATTTCACTAACATAGATTATGGACCTATGTGAATCTCATATTAGGTCTCTAATATACTTGTTTCTTAAAAAAGCATCCATATGTTGACTCTAAGCATAATCATACTTATAGCTTTATGAGAACTAATGTTTGACTAGGTCAAACACTATAACATATGCTAGTCTATCCATATTAACAATGTCCCATTTTATTAATACTAAGACTAAGGATAATTTTTCTACTCCACATTTGTATGCAATAAGAATCGAACATCATGAACTCTTCATGATTTCTTTTGTATTGTGAAATTATATTATGGACTTTTTTATGAAGTTTAAAATCAATATCAAGTAAATGAATTATCATAAGCTTATATATAATAATGAATGCCTTTATACATATATAATGAGCGAATGTACACAAAATAACCTTATAATGCTTGTGTTCTAGGGCATGCAATTAACACAACTAAGAGGTTCAACAGGGGCCACATAGGCTATGGATCTTAATGGTCAAATGGGGCTTCGAAGGAAATAGACCTATCGGACCAAACACAGGGGCCATGAGGCTATGGAGCATATAGGTTAATAAATAGGGCTAGAACGAATAGACCATAGAGGTTAAAATCATAAAAATATCTGGGCACTAAAGTGCTATAAGCAGTTACTAAAATTCATTATCCCTAGTTAGCTATTAAACCTATCCAGTACTGCACATATGTGCATGTTCATATAGGCTTCTCACAATTTTACATTCAAATACTTCACACTCAATTCTTTTTATAACTTTTACATAACATCTCTTTATGGACTTTCTATATATTTAGATTTTATAATTTCAGTAACATTAATTTCCCTATACTAACTTTTTCATGAGTAAACATTTTGTCATCATACTTTCTAATAACTATTATTCTTTTCCTTTTTAACATTTAGATTTGTTTAATTACATAAGTTATATTTATAATAAATGACATTAAAATTCAACTATGTTTTTTTCTTATATTAATTTATAAGTTACTTAGGCATAAAATTTCACTTAACACTTTATTATGTACATAAAATTTACATCAACATCTTAAATTCAATATTCTACTATAACACTTATTTATGATATAATTAAATTCTAATTCTAATAATTCCTTTTAATCTTTAACTTCCTAACCTCCTCATTAATTTGGCTTATATATGATTATTCCAATAATTTAATTAGTTTCATTCTTTATTTATCTAGGCTTCTATTACTAGTTTTCAAATGTGATAGTGTCATGCTAATATTTTGTTTTTATCACTTCATGCATTTTAGGTCACTCACATGCATAACATCATTTCAACTCTCACTCAATTCACACAACACCTTTCTTTTCTTAATTAATTATTCATACACATGGATCGATTTTATCTATTTGTAACTTCTATGCTATAATTTACATCAATTACAACTATCAACAATAATTATGCAATTCCATATTATAGCTAAATTACTTAAACTTAAAATTTCTCTAGAATACACTTACAATTCTTATGTTTTCCTCTTTAATTCTATAACACCCCTTACTAAATTCCTGAAGAAACCCAACAGGTGATGCACTTCCTAATAGGTCACCCATCCTACAATTTCTCTAGAGGTAAGCTCCTTAACATTTATGGACTATTCTAGAACTCTATCAAGTATTGCTTAGATTTCTAGTCTAATCATTAAGACATGTTCATACATGGTCTAATAAACTAAGAAAACCTATTTTTAGACTGTTTGCGAGTAATAGAAAATTGGGCAGCACAATGGCTACCTAGGTGACATATTAATTGGTCCCTTAGTCAACATCAGCACTCATCAGACATATTTTAGAATCATAAATACAGGGCCTTAAGCCAATAATTATCAAAACCACAAGCAATCCAACCAAACACAACACCTACTTATATACATGCCATCTATGTCTTATATACAAACATAGCAACTTCTAAGCATGCTAACCCCTACCTACAGAAATTTACTTAAGTGCCACTATTAAAAAGAAAAACAATACTATATACCCTTCAGCACTTGTATAGCCATATTACATGATCACTGAGGCTACTCTGCTTATCCTTATTACCTGCGCATAACATACGTACGCTGAATATAAAACTCAGTAGTGAATTTAAACCATTTAAAACATCCCATATGCATTAACACACACATGCAAGCATAAAATAATGGTATAGTTATAGTGTGTGAGCAACATGCTAGATGATTGATGCCATTCAAATGGTACGTCATATTTCTTCAAATTTACCAAAATTCCACTAAGGTTTATTTATTAAATTCATCATCAAAAATTTTCATCAATTATTTTAAATTTACATTTTACTATATTTTAAGTCTATTTCATAGGCCCGACTCTATAAACGACACTTATAGACAGTAGACTAAAAGGGAACTAAAAAATGTGTAGTGGCCCACATTTTAGACCCTGACTATTGCACCAACCTAATATAGCCATAGGGGTTAATTCATAGGAACCTCCCAAAGGAAAAAATAATGAGTAACTATGCATAGGGATCAGTCCATAGACCTTCCAATGGCAACTGATCATATCAAATAATCTATCTGGGTCTACCTAACAGACTAGTATAGTGGCCTCTCTAGGGACCTTCACCACTACACAGGCATAGTATGAAATACAGTCAATAATGCTAGCAATAAAGAGTGCCTACCCTATAGACTACTATAATGGCTTAATTACGAACCTCAGCTACTACACCGACCTAGTGTGATAAATAGATAGTCCAGTAGTTACTAATCCCTAAGTTGACTAGTCAACCTATCAAGTGGGTTTCTAATTAATGGACCATCTAACTTCATTTTAAGATTATTTCTTTACTAATAATATTGTTATAATATTGTAAGTTGAAAATAAATAGTTAAAATTTTTACCATTCAATTTTTGACCTGGGCAGTTATAGGTCATTTTTAGCCCTATGGAGCAAATACGGGTAAATTTTCCACAACATTTTAACTCATTTTCGAAGGTAGAATTAAAAACATATTAAATCTAGTATAGTCTATAATTTTGGTTCAATTATTTACATGCTAAGTAGTTATTTTAATTATAGTCCCAAAATTACTTTTAATGGGATAGTTATAGGTCATTTTTCTATTTTGCAATAGCCATTCTAGGTTCATTTTATGTCCTTTTTTAGTGCCAATTGCACTCACAATCATGCATTTCCATAACCCTAAAGCCAAACTCAAGTAGGTATGTCAAATTGCCATACAAATGGCTTCCATGCCAAGTTACACAAACATCACAAATTAGGCCATTTTTAAGGTGCTATTTCATGCTTAAAACTAATCCATTTCCACATTCACTTTTCATGCCATTTCAAGCCAATTTCAAGTTTAATTTTTCAACCTTTTTCTATCCTTTAAAAGTGTCCCATATTATATATCCATTTCATGCCATACTAATTATACACATTCACCTAGGTCATGCCAAATATGTCATGCCATTACACACACATATGCTAGTTAGGCTATACCTCATTTTCATGGCATTTAACCTTGCAAAGCTCTCAACTAAAAGCCTCAATTTGCCTTACACATGTTTTTAATCACATTCAAGCACACGTATACACAATTTAATGCCACACAAGCATGCCTACACACACATTATGCCTTTGCCATGCAAACTAAGCTAACACACATTTTAATCATGCCTCAGCCACATTACACACACACACACACACACACACACAAGCTTTATTCACCAATTTCTTTACCTATACCTTACATGCCATCAATGGCAAGCCATATACCATACAATATGCCAAGTACACAAGCCATACACTTAGCTTACCCACCAAACAACCTCTCGACCTAATGAAGGCACACACTAAAACTTATAATTCTCACTATATACACATATAATTCATGCATCTTTTATGTCATATACCTTAGAAATAATGACAAATCACCTTAATAAGCTATACACACACACACAACCTTGCATAAAGCTCTTGGCCAAAAGGAGATCTTGCCTTTTCATGCATTCCTTTCTTTAAATCCACATTATAAACATGATTTACATACACTATTAACCTAAACACATGCCTAAATCATTAATTCACACACATATACCACCTTTCCTACCATTTCTATACAAGAAATCCTAGCCTATCACCTACAAATTCCACTATTCATGCTTCAAATGCCTTAAATTCACTTACCTCACTATCAAAGGAGTTGAATGCTTCACTTCAAGATTAAAAGAAATCACCAACACCTCACTTCTTCCTTAACCTCCATTCATACCATCTCACCTTCAATAATCCACCAAAAATCACACACACCTCTAAATCAAATTCCAAGCATATAAGAATTCGTAGAATCATCAAATCCCCTAGGAAATAAATTAAAAAGGACTATAATACTTACACATCAAAAGTTGCCCTTTTTGTCCTCTTTGAATGTACATCTTAGCTTTCTTGAATTTTCTTGCAATCTTGGTACTTTTATGGCTTCCAACACCATTAGAAATCAATTTCTAACATAATTAGGGGATTTTTAGTGGCAATAGGTAAGGGAAAAGCATATTTAAAGGAATGAAAATGGTGGACACAAGCTAAAAATGGTGTCAGGCAAAAAAAGAAAGAAAGAAGAAGGAAAAGGGAGGTGGTGAGTGGAATTGGCCATGTGGCCACTAAGGTGTCACCTTGTGCCTTATATAGTGGCTGAAGTGGCATAGGTGGGGCCTACATACCACCCGAATAACACAAAAAAGCTTAAATTTTGATAGAAACTTTAGGGAATTTTAAAAATCACTTGGACCTTAAAAAATTGCCATGTTTATTATAAAAATCCTCAATTAGTCCCATTTAGAGGCTTGTAAAATTTCACAACCAAATTCCACCAACAAGATAGTTAACTAACTGCCTTAATTTATGTGCAACAACCCCAAAAATAAGAAAATTTGCAAATGACCTCAGCATTCAAAAAATTCTTTCACTAATAGACACAGGGGAATTTTTAACCTTCAGGGTATGGCATTTTGAAGTTTGTCCAAGCACATCTTGGGTTATTCTTAGCCTGACTCCATCTAAGCGTACGGCCCACTAGATTATTGCCTAAAATAATTTATTGGTTTTGCTAAATTTTTAAATTAAGTCAATTTCACCATTTTATGGGCCCTCAAAGTTTCATGACCAATACCTTACCTTGAGCCTCGAAAAAGTGACTCAACACTTTAAGTACACTTTCTAGTCTCAGTGGTATTTTTCACAAAGCCTTAACTTACGGGTATTACAAATTCTTCTTCTTCTTTTAGCTCTCTTTATTCTTTTACAAATTCTTCTTCTTCTTCTAGCTCTCTTTATTCTTTTAAATTTCACTTTCTATTATCTCTCTCTTTTTTGTCTTTTATTATATAACTATAAATTAATTCCTCATTACTTTAATTTTCAAATGAACATTGTATTATTGATTTTGGAACCTTAAGAAACTCATGAAAATTAAAAAGATTAAAAGAATTACACTTACTTAGACTTTGGGTACTATTCACCCTAACTTTTCTCTTAATTATCCTTACCAAGTAACACCTTTTGCTATCCTTTTAATGCATATAAAATCATTTAAGAACCTTAATTGGATTTTTTGTGAGGTTAATTGATGAATTAAAGTGTAAAAAAGATCAAAATTGTGGGTTTGGGGGAAGTGATGGCATCAGCTGTAGCTAGGAGGAAGAAAGAGTTCTCTTTCTTTTTATTTTTAAAGATTTTAGCTTTTATTTTTCACCGTGAATGGATAAGACTAAATGGTCCTAATGATCTGATTATTGATATTCAACACTACATAAAAATGTCTCTTAATTTATTAATTTTCATTCTTTATTTTTTTATAGAATTTTTCATATATTTATCATGGTCTAATGGATATAATTTGATGGTGACCATGTAATCTTATGGTCCATTTTATCTCATACAAAAAAATATAATATTTATCCTAATTTAATTTGGTTTTTCTTTAAATTACTTCCTTTCTCTTTGTTTAAATACTTTTCAAACTCCAGAAATTTCAATTCCAATATTTTTAAACTGTTTAAGTTATTTCAATGTCAATAAATTTGACTTTTGGGTTGATTCAATAAAAAAATCTAAATTAGTGTCTAGTCCTTATCAAGTTACTATTCATTTTTTAGTAATCTTAGAATTTTATTTTTTACTTTTAACACTTTTAATGACCTCATTTTTTCTTCATATTTTGCCTAAATTCATTTTATGAATAATACACTCATCAGGTTGAGTTAGTGCCAATCAGGTTCCTGAAATACACTCTTCACTCTAGAAATTATTGTTCACGAACCAAAATTATTTTACCTTTACACTACATGAGGTAAGTTGTAAACTTTTCAAGCTTAAAACTTTCATTATTAATCAAAAAACCTAAATACAACTTCATGCTCGCCATTCCATGTTATTTCTTTCAAATGCTCCATTGCAAAGGGCACAAAAGCAACCTAGGTTCTGTAGACACCTTGATTTTAGGTCTAGGACTTTCTTATATATTTGGACTATGATCCGACCGAAAAAGCTTGCGGTGGGACCCGAAATGTGAAAAAAATGGGAATCTATGGCAGAAGTGGAGGGCTTAGGCTGATAGGCCTAAGCCCGAAGCCTAACACTGATTCTAATGGGGGTACGGGGGTGAAGCCCTCGCGGTATAGACCTGCTCACCTTTTTAGGCCTATGATGATAACCAGAGATAGGCTCAGGCAATAAGGTAAGTAACCTGAAACCCAAGTCTACATGGACTAACATGGCACAAGTCCGTACGGACCAACATGGCACAAGTCCGCACGGACCAACATGGCACAAGTCTGCACGGACTTACTGCTATGAGGTCCGTGTGGACTAACCTAAAGCCCACACATTAACATGGCATAGGTCTGCACGAACTTACTGCTATAAGATCCGCACAGACTAACTCAACCTAGCTTAAAGCCTATGAACTAACATGGCATAAGTCCATATGAACTTATTGCTATGAGGTCTGCGCAGACTAACCTAACCATACCAAAGTCTGCACGGACCTACCGATGTAAAACTTTTAGAAGTGCAGAATTCCTATTCAGGCACTAATTCCTAATCCTAGCAGAACTCTAAATGGGAAAACCATTCACTAACCTTATAAATACCCTTCCTATCAACCTATTTGTGAAGGAGCTCAAGGGGGAACAACAAAGAGAAACACACAGAACACATAATTGAAAACAATTGGCATAAGATCCACTCTACTAGCCCTAAGCCATCACTAAAATTATTCTTCCAAAACCCAACCATTATCTTGTTGCTTAGTGCTCACTTTAAGGTATATTCATTCATTTATTTGAGTTGT
>CANXYI010323295.1:0-12331 GCA_948208565.1 Hura crepitans | reverse complement strand
TATATATATCACACACAATGAGTCATTTAAAATGCACCTAATATTATTTTATGCTTATTTATGCTACAACCATAATTATCCTTTTTATTATAATTATTTATTTAATTTATGCCCATACTAAAGAGACAACTATCCAAGATTAGATAGTGGATAACGGGCTACCTAAAGGTCTTAAATAGTGTACCTAAAGGCATATGTATACATGGATACAAACACATCAACTCAAAGGCTCGTATATATATAGTGTTATACAGTGGTCCGAAAGCCTGTGCCCATCGACATAAAGACACATCATGACTCGAAGGCCTACTATTCGAAGGTAAACATCACAGCTATTAATCCTAGTTAACGGGTCAACCTATCCATACTAGGTTGTCTAACTATACAGGCATATTAAACTGGTCAATTATTTTATTTTAAGCCATTTTCAACGCATAAAATAATTATTGTCATTTCATGCATACACGAATCCCAATGGCCATTTCGCATCTTAGTGAGGGCTAAATATCATGCTAAGCAACATGTTTTAACTAAAACATGACATTGCCAAATATAGGTTCATATGGGCTCAAAACATCGATTAGGCACATTGCTTAGGTGTAAAAGCTAAAATAACTCAATCAGACTCATAAACACACATTTTATCATTTTTTTCATCATTAACATGTATTATATCATCTCATGCCTCATGGTTGTGCATAACTATCACATTTCACTTAACATGTCATTTTATACACATTTTCAGTATATAGTGACATACATGCATTATATGCCCACATACGCATCAATAAACTATACAACATGCAAATTGGCATTCAGACAACACCAAGCATGCGCACACACTTTAGTTATCATAAATGCACATTCGGAATCACACTTTGGCACAAAACAAGATATTCGAGCCATTTATGCGCATAACGATATATACTGGCATCATAGGGTTATATAACCACATAAGGGAGCCAAACATCATTCTAAGACCATTTGGCCTCTATACCCCCACCATGCATTGCATTTTATGTCACACAATAACAAAAATCAATGTTATACACATAAATACACCTTAGTCACATACCACCTCGCTATATGTCTAAAATTCACATAATACCATTTATCCCTTAATTACATCATAAATGTACATCACACTTGTATAACATGTTCTAGCCACCTTATCACATATATGCAACATAAATAATCATATTTATATTAAGCATATCATTTGTTAGGTATTTATGCAATTTATAGCATTTATGACTATTATGTGACTATATGGCATATTGATTTTCATGCATTTATTCTCTAATTAAGGTAATAACACATACCAAAATGAGTTGCATGGGATGCTCGAAGCTGGCCAAAGCCTTCTCCTTGCCTCAAGAGGCTCGGATCGATGCCTCGCCTATGAATTCAAAAGGGTATGAACTTTAATAAATAATATAAAATAATCTGCATGTCAAAAAATATTTTGAGCCTAGATATACACTCTACAACACCCTAAGAACCTATGAAAAATAAAATTTGTGAAAAGAAAAACTTGAGAGAGAAGGTTACTATTCACCTCTAAATTTTTCTCTCAAAATACTCCACTATTCTCGACAATTTTGGTGTCCACAGACTCATCTTAGGATGCTCGTTGTTTTGGGTATAAGCTCACGGAGTGGGTCCCTCTGTGGAGAAAGAAATCAACCAATGAAGAGAGGAGGAGAGGAGGGGCGAAAATTTTATAGAGGAACAGTGGAGGAGGAGAGTTATGGTGTATGGGAAAGAAGGAAAATCTTCCTTTTTATACTTTTCCAAAAATTATTTTTTCTTCATTCGAAAAATTATTATAATTCATAGGAAAGTAGGTTTTCCCCTATTTTTATCCCAAAATTAGATAAATACAAGCCCTAAATCCTCACAAAATCTCGAGTCTAAACTGCAATAAAAAATTAATGTTTTTTATGTCTTGAAAATTTAATTAAAATACTTCCCGATCTCAAAAAATTTTGATTCCAAAGCCAATGGACTATTTGGAATATTTGAGTATCAGGTTGTAACACTTTCAGATTATTTTGAGCAACTTTTTATTTATTTATGGTTCAGCTTTGCTTGCGGCACTATTCATAAGATGCTGCCATAAAATCTTATTTAGTGTTTTTAACCATCCAAACGACTTTAGATTGGCTTCAAATTTTGCCCAAAATTCTCTCATAATTAATACAACTCGTCTATATATTTAGTGCGACTCGAGTTTCTGGAAGCACTATTCACCTCGGGAAGTACTATTCATGAGAGTAAGGATTTTTGGGTCGTTACAAAACTACTGACACTTGGCAAAAAGTTAGTGGATTCTAATCCTAGCCTTAAGATCCTCTATACAAATTATCATTTGCATACTCTCCTACATAACTATTAACTTATACTTATTAACCAAGAACTTTTGAGTGTTATAAAAGAATTGGGTTTTCCTTGTTCCGTAAGAAAAACTAGATGTAATATGAATAGTATGTCATGGTCAACTCTAACTGTGTAACTCCTCTCAATTAGTACTAAGAGACTATAAGAAACACTTTCTCTCCCAAATCAAACCCTATGCCAAATTATCTAGCATAAAGGGTTTTTCAGCATAGCTTTTTCCATTTATTGGCTTATTATCTTCTTTAATATTTATATGGATGAAATTTAAGGCAATCCTCTATTTAGATTATTGTAATTTGCTGTAACCCAACAGAAAGGAAAGAAAAGATGTGAACGAATAAAAACTCATGGGCAAAATTCTCTCTATGTATGTTCTTCTTAAATTTATTCTTATTGCTTATAAGGTGATCCTTATTCTAGAATTAAAAAAATTTAATGTTTCATTGTGCTTATGTATAGGATACATATTTAGAACCTAATAGAAGTATCAAATCCACTTATATGGTATTGAATTACATGAATGAAAACAAATTAATTTTATTATACATGCATTAATCCCATGGATTTAAGTTTGTAGGAGTCATTTTTCCATTAGTTTTTAATCATTGAAAATAATGTTTATGCATGATATGTAATTAAAAATGTTAAATCTTTAATTAAAAATCAAAGCTTTCATTATGCATATAATGTTAGTTTCCATAAACTCATGTGTAGTATAAATTAAACATTCATGAAACCATCGTAAGGGTTAGAACATTGAAAAATTGAAAACAAAAATTTATAAAAATTAGAGATTAAGAATTTTTACCAAAAATTCTTCATATAATTCCTATTTATAGCTTTTCACCTCACCAAGTTATCACAAACCATAGTGATCTAGAATGGAACACCTCTAAGTTATCCACACCGGTCACATAATTAATGAAAACTCTATAAGAGAGTGCATAGAACAATTTTGCTTCTATGTGTTAGTAAGAAGCAAAACTAAGAGGAAAATACATAAAGGAGGTCAAATTTTCAAGAAGAATTTTTTTCTACCATGTGGCGGATTATAAGGGGTATTTATACTTTCCTATATGTCCTATCTAGGTCCGATTATTCTCCCTTTAAAAGCCTAAAAGATTAAATAAAATTGGACTAGTAATTAATTAGTTAATTAAAAAGCCCAATTCAGGCTCAAATACTTTAAACACTTAATTAAACATAATTGATATTTTAAGCTTTCATCTTGGGCTCTAAGAGTAATAAGGTTTCTCCTTTTTTTCTTCCAATTTAATAATGTTCGATATCATTAAATACTCTATATTTTTACTTTATTAATTTGCTCTTATAGGTGTGTGACTATATGGGCTTATGAAGCACGTTGGTAGTATAGTAGTGAATCAAAGTCCTACTTGAAATATGACTCTATAATTTAATCCTATCAAATCATTATTAATCTCCCGTTGAAAAATTCACTTTTATATAAGTCATTAGAGGCATCTAGTCATGCATGATAACTACTTAAGTGTTGGAAAGTCAACTGGTTTGACTTAACCCTTCCATATCTAGTTACTATGTAATAAATTGCTTTCATGATTCTTTATATAATCCAAGTTTGAATATGGACTTATGTCAAATCAATGGTTAATAAAGTATGTCTAATTAAGCCCTGAATATGTTGTTCTAATGACATTTATCTTTATTCTTAAAATGCCCTTGTGAATCCAATTCACACTTGCATTTCACTTTAAAGATTACTGAATAAAGATAGTAAACTAGAACTATGAGATAAACTCCCCTTCAAAATGATCTATGGTGGTGAATCCTCGATTTAACTACCTTCAAATACCTGATGCTATAACAAAGCTCCTAGCTATGTATACATCATGGTGAAGTAAAAGCATTGGAGTTAAAGTACAATGCGTGATACTTAAGATAGTTAGTGAGCTCAAGTCTAAGGATACTTGCACAACTGATATGATGACATATTTTCATTGACATAGATTATTTATCCATATGAATGATGTCACGTTGGGTCCTCAATATACTTTTTTCCTAAACAAGCATCCACATGTTAACCTTGAGCATAATCTATGCTCATATTTTGTGAGATTATTTGCTTGACCAGTGCAAAGAGTATAACATATGCTGGTCTATCTGTGTTAACAATATCCCATTTTGTTAATACTAAGACTAAGGGTAATTTAGGTATTTATTACATTTGCATACAATAAGAATCTCACGTTGTGAACTCTTTCATTTATGCCTATGTACTGTGAATGTATACTAAGGACTTTATGACATAGTTTAAGATTAATTATCAAGAAAATGAATAAACATAAGCACTATGTCATAAAAAATGCCATATCATCAATAAGTAATGTTCACATCTTACATGAAATGTCTTTAATACATCAGGTTTAAGGCATACAACTAATAATCTCCTGCTTGGACTAGAGCTAATCACCAATATACCTAATACTTAAAGTATTTACTTGATGATTAAACTTGTCTGTGATAGTGCTTTAGTAAGAGGATTAACTATATTATGATATGCAGAGATTCACTTAATCTTTACTTCTTTTTTATCATTTTACTTATTAGATGGTAGCACTTGAGTACATGTTTGTATTGCTCTGGTTCATTTGCTTGTGTTATGGCTCTATTATTATCACAATATATGGGTATATGATAAACAATGGTAAGTACCATTCCAAGTTCTAAAATTAACTTTTTTCTCAGAACTACTTTTGTATAGCCCCATAAAAATGCAAAAATAAAATAAAATACTAAAAATTTAATTTATGTGTGTAAATGAAAATAACATTTTAAAATGATTAAAATTGGCTTTCTACTTAAAATTTGGGGTAAAATTGAGAAAAAAAAGGATAATAATGTGAGGATTGTAAGTGATATTTAGCCATAGACCCATGTGGACCATTGGATATGATTTAAGTGGCAAATTTGAGCCATCCATCCAAAGGCTATAAATACCCTGAAAACTGCCTTTAGTTTCTTAAGAAAAACTGAATGTATTCTTTTCTTTTCTTTAAGGAATTACAAAGACTCCATTTGTTGACCTTGAATAACCATTACAAAGGTAATTTGATCTTTTAATAATTAAATTTGTGTATTTATGGTTTTCTTCTCTTTTATTGTGTTCTTTGTGCATTTTGGTGTTTCTTTACTGGTTTTATGGAAGAAGGAGAAGAGGAAGTAAAGAAAAGGAAAGCAAAGGGGAAGGAAATAATTGAGGCATAGACGTATGAGAAATGATTTGATTAACCTCAAAAAAGTATGTGGGAAGCCAATTTTTGATTTCCCTTTGAATTTATGCATAAAAAGTGCTATATAGGCTTTTTACTATAATTGCTTTAATTATGATAAGCTTTTATGCTATTTATGTGTAATTTGATATGTTAAGGCAATTAGAATATGTAATGATTCATATATATTGATTGAATGTTGATTGGAATGTATTTTGGCATTATTTGAGTATGAAAATCTAGGTTTTTGGCATTAGTTTTGTAAAGAAAATCATCTATTTTTAGTTAAGTCTGAAGGCCTCATGGCTATAACCCTTTGTAGGTTATGCCTATGACCTCTCTTGAGTTAGAAACATAGTTTCTAAAAAAATTATAGGGCTAGGGCTGTGACCTACCAGGGGTTATACCTGTGACCCCTTAAAATCAACAACTCTTTGTAATATTTGATGCATGCTTTACATGAGTTATTGACTTAAATATGACATGAATTTGTAATCAAATGATAAGGACATGAGTTTAAAAATTCCTATGTTAACAATGATAAGATATAGTGATAATTGACCTTGACTAGTTATAAATATATACATATGATAGATGACTTTGAGGTATGAGACACTATGTATTATAATTGTGGAAAAATGAATACTATTATGTGTTTCCATGAGTAGAGTATATGAAACATATTTGTGGGTGTGTGTTATGTTGATCTAAGATGAGAATTACTTGACTTCATATGACATTACAGTGATGTAAGTAATGGATGAATGTGATAGATTT
The DNA here is from genome assembly GCA_948208565.1 of Hura crepitans. Lineage (NCBI taxonomy): Eukaryota > Viridiplantae > Streptophyta > Magnoliopsida > Malpighiales > Euphorbiaceae > Hura > Hura crepitans. The sequence continues at coordinate 5,906 of CANXYI010323295.1, read as the reverse complement.
ACACAAATGTAAATATGCATGTGATACATGACAAAGGATACATAAGGTTGGTGTGAGACATATGTTAAACTTAATTATTATGTATTACCATTTGCATGGCATGTCAACATATGGTAAGATGCTAAAGAGATTATAAGCATGATTATGTGATGTGATACATAATGACAATTGCAATGAGTCATGATATTGTAAAGTATGATAATGAGATATGAGAGGGTGAAATTGAGTACCAAATAATGATACAATCTGAGTTTATCAACATACCATGTGATAATGAGATGTTATGAGAATTTATGTGTTATGCAAAGAAGTTATGATAAGACAAGCATTTTATGTTTTTAAAGAGTTTTAGTTATATAAATATGATACATGGTAAATGATATATAATATTCCATGTAATTGAATTATGGAAAAATGAATAATTGTGTATTACCCATAAGTTTGCTATGTGCACAAGCTATAAGAATGAGATGAGTATGACATATGAGACATGTGTGAACATAACATACGTTGAGGTTATGCTCTAATATGTAATATGAGATAATCTCATAAAATTTGAGATTAATCAAATATGATGTGCATTATGTTTTAAATGTGTGTTTTGTGATGATTAAACATGGAAATTAAGAGTGGGATTAATTGGCATGATAGTTGGAACTTAATAAACAATGCCTATGTATAGCTAGACTATTGACAACATTAGGATAGATTAGCATGCTAATTAGGGATTTGTTTAGCAGTATTATGTCTTTCGCTATGAGATATTATGGCATAGTTGCTTAAACCCCCACTTGGGTATTGTATAATTTTCGCATACAGTCACGTAAGCCCCGTTTAGGTATTGTACAATTTTTTCATGTATAGTCATGTAAGCCCTGCTTAGGTATTGTACATCGTGCATGTGCTCTCCAGAGCAATTATGATATATGATTATGGACACATTACCCTTGCTTGGGTGTTGTGCATTATATTATGAGCTCATCCTTTATGTATTATTATGAGTACAGACATGTAAGCCCTGCTTGGGTACTGTACATATATGTGATTACGTGTTATCTAGTCTACTTTGGTATACAGTGGGCTAAACTTAACCAAATGTGATTGATCTTAACATGACTTAACGTATCTTAATGAGACTAAATAATGAGTAAATGCATCAGAACCAACCTATGAGAAATAATAAAATCAATAAGTAAGATATGTGACAATGAATCTCATTATATTTATATGTGCTTTAAATATTAATTTGCCTTATGAGCATATGAGCATGTTGCATGCCAAACCCATATGTGTAGTTAACTAAGAAGGTGAGTTCAGGTGAGTTATGCATAAATTCAATGTTAACTATGACCTTATGGTACTTTTGAGAAGAAGGGTTAAATGTATACATGTAAAATGTGATTTTTATGATTGTTTTGTGTGTTGTCAACCAAAGGGGTAAGTATATCAGTTCTGGCATTGTGTTTGTTATGGTTGTGAATACTGCTCACCTATATGGAACTATGTTGGAAACTATTGACTATTTATGTGTTGGTCGAAATATAATGATTATGTATGTGATATGTGATGTTGATGAAATATGATTATTGGTGGTATGTTATAGTAGTTTGAATTGTATATTGATTTTTAGATCTTTAAGATGATAGATTGTGAATGTATATGTCAATTACATGATAACAAACCTATAGATGTGGGATTAAGATAAAATGATTATAATGATATATGTTTGATGAGATTATAACTAAGATATAAACATGAGGAAGTAAGTGAGATATTATAAAATGATATGTCACAAAGTGATGCTTGATGCGGTGAATCAATAAAGGATAACTTGTAATGTTCCACATATACAACCTACTAGAGAAGATAAAATAATTTCTATGTGTGCATGCATGACAAATAATAAAAATAATTTATGGGATTTTTAAAAAAAATAATGTTTTCATAAAAAGATATTTAAAGTTGAATTTTTGAGTTTTTGTGGATTTAATTGCATAAAAAGGGTTTTAATAAGGACTGTAAGTGAAAATGGGTTATGAGCTTATATGGATTGTTGGATTAGATTTAAGTGGATAAATCTTAGCTATTAGTTTATAAGGGTATAAATAGCCTAAGTTTATTTATAGTTAGTAGAAACTGTACAAACATACATTCTTCATTTGCCATTATTTTTCCAAAGGTTACAGTAAACTGATTTTTTCAAAGTTTGCAAAGGGTAAGCCATTAAACCTTCTAAATTCCTTGTGCATCAGAGATATTACTACTTCTAATTGAGTTTGTGTACATTTTTATGTGGTTTTCTACTATGGTCAGGGAAAGAAGAAGAAGAAGTTTGGAAGATGAGTGTGTAAGAAAAGGTTGTTATCGAAGCCTAAACACATTCAGATAATTTTTACCTATGTTAAAACAATATATGCATATTCAATTTTGAGTTTCTTCTTGAACTTCTACTTCAATTTTGCATTTTAGCTTACTACTGCAATTATGTATAATTTAATGTAATTTGATATTATTGATGTGAATTTATTTGTTCAATATGTGTTTAAAAGTGTTAGAGTTAGTGTCATGTGGTTTAGAACTAATTTTGAGGTAATATGTGAACATTTAGTGTGATTTTTTTCCTTTATTTTTTTTACTAAAAATGTAAGATTTCTTGTAGAACTATCTATTATTCCTAGGCCTCACAACCATGACCTATTAGTGTCTTATGGCTATGAGCTTGTCGAGACATAAGCTATATGAGGCCCTTTTGAGGGACTTCATGGTTTAGACCGTTATAGGGCACACAACTGTAAGACCCCTCTAAGTAGTATTAAGTTTGTTTTGGTCCCTTTTTGCTCCACTAAACTTTATGCTTTAATACCTCATTTGATTCACACATTTTTGGCTTGTTTTAATGGATTTATATGGCATGAATTTGGATAATAATAAGGGTTAATCCATGATCATGTAATAATAATTATGTGTGAGATCATGTGATGTGTGAAATATGAATTATGATCAACTAATGAATTATTAGGGTGATGGCATGACAAATCCATGTATTGAATTGTGAATTTTGAGACTTATGTGAAATATGATTATGAATTATGTAAATTAAGTGGATTATGAACTATGTATGGAATGTTATAAAATACCATGTAAGAAGGCATATGAATTAAGCGGGCAAAATATGAGATTTTATTTATACTATGTTATTAGACATGTGAAGGTTATTTTTGGTTCTAATTATGTAATATAAATTAAATACTAGAAATCTTACCATGAGTATGATTAATATGATATTGAATTATATGACATGTGAAATTGATGTGGGGCATGTGTAGAATTAGAGCTTTTTTTTATGTTAGTTGTATAGCACATGTATATATGATAAAATGATGATGAGAACATGAGCTTAACTATGTTATGATACAATTGATAGCAAATGTGATGAGATAATGAGAATGTGACTGTGATGCATGATAATGTGATATAAATGTGACATTGAGTATCATAAGTTAACTCAACTTGAATTTATGGATACACATGTAGTAAGTGAATAAAAAGACTATGAGTAGGAATAAGTAATAAGAGATGTGATGAGACTATGATGAGTAATAAGAAAGTAATTGCAATACCTAACAGTGAGATATGAGAATGTGGAATTGAGTACCACATATTAAGAAGAGCTGAGCCTATGATATTACCATGTGAAATTAAAACTAAGAACAATGTGATATGATAAAACATCTTCAGAAAAATGTGTCTATTATGACGAATGATTTAGGAATAAAGAATGAGATAAATCGTATGATGAATGAAAAATAATGAACTGTGCCTATGTATGGCTAGGTTACTGATAGCATTGGGATAGATTGGCATGCTGATAGGGTCTTTTAGTAGTACTATGTCTTATTTGATATGGTGGGTATAACTGTGTAAGGTCAGCAACCATTGTACATTATGTCAGGCTTTTTTGGAGCAATGTGCTCTTTGGAGCAATTATAACCTTGCAAAAATCACTATGTATTATGAGCTTATACCATATGTGATATGGCAGGTGCAGTCGCGTAAGGTTAGCAACCACTACATAGTATGTGTGATACCTATTATCTAGTTTTCTTCAGTCAAGGTATACATTAGGCTAATTTATCTAAACATAAAATGAGATATTATGAGTTATCCAAAATGTGATTAAAATGACCATATGTGTGCAGCCTTAAATAAGTAATGGATTAAGCATATTATGAGTTAAACTAAACTAGCAAAATCGACTAATGAGTAATTAGGCTTAATTTAATGTGATTAAAGTGAATAAGATGTGCCATTAAGTATATAAGGTAAAGTGAATTTGATACATTTGTAGGAGTTACTATAATGTATTTATGTCAGCATATGATACCCATCCCACAGATGAGGTAAATCAAGAAGCTGAGTTTAGGTAAGTTATGTATGGATTGAGTGTTAACTATGACTATGGATACTTTTAAAGAGTATATGTGAATGTGTACATGTATGATGTGAATGCCATTTTTATTCTATGTGCTGATAGCCAAAAAAGGGGAAGAACCGGTAAGTTTTGGCTCTTGTATATGTGTCCCACGATTGTGAGTACTTTTGGCATAAGTGAATCTAAATTGAGAACTGTTGATTGAATGTGTTATTATAGGTATGCATGAGGTGGGGGAAATCAAGGTTAATGATTCATCAACATTGGGTTGAGATAATATGAGTTATACATGTATTTTAGAGTGAAACAATTATGTTGGTACCATATTAAAGTGTTGATAATGAACTTGTAAATATGTGATTATGATGTGATATGTGAAATGATATGCGAGAAAATGAGATAATAAATGAAATATGAATGTAAGATCATAAAGTAAACAATTCTAATGTGAGATGTTATCAAGTGATGCTTGATGTTGTGAATTGATAACTAGTAATTGGGTTCTAGTACTATGGGAATATTAAGATGGATAGTGGGCTTAATTGCATAAATTGTGATGAAGTGTGAATAATAATGAAAATGGATAATGTGTTAAAAAGATATGATCATGATGAGATTGGTAGGTTAAGGTTGGTATTACAATAAAGACACATTGAGATGAATTATGTAATGTGTGATAGTAACTATAATTATGTAATTGTCTATTTGTGATGAAATAAAAGGTAAAAGAAGCATGAGTAGTGAGATAAAGTAATAGTAAATAAAATGGTATGTGATTAAATGATAAGGATCACGAGAAGAAAAATTATGTGTTGTGAATGGAGTGCCTATTGTGTAAATGTAGTATGGGTTGCTAAACATGTAAACCAAGTGTATGACATGTGTTGAGTTAAATGATATTGATCAAGGCTTAAAAATGGCATTGAGAAGAAGATAATTGAGTATGTGTATGTCTATGTATATTGATAAGTGTGGAATAGGAATTTATATTATGTGATTACGCGGTGCAAGTATATTATTATGATGCCTTACCAGATTCCTGAAGAGTCCCGATAATAGGCGTACTTCCCACATCGGGTTTTTTCTTTTTCTTGGTTCAGCTTAAGGTCATTCTAGCCTATTTATGCTAGAAATAACCCTTTATTATCTATTCAGATTTTCCTTAAAATTCAGCCGCATAACAACTGTTTAGGTCACTATCCTAGATTTTCACCTATAGAAAACATTACCAACAAATAGGCCTCGGGCCCATAATTAATAAATTCAGTCCTAGTGCCTCAAGCTCATATGTTATATATATTAAATATATGTTAAAGCTAGTTAAACTTTATCCAGTTACATGTACCTATTTAAGGTATTTAAGTTTACAACTTCAGTAGCCTTTAAACATGCTGGACACATAACCTACAGCTATTACATGAGTGCTAGTATATACAACCAAAATACACAAAACTGAGACCTTCGCTTTACTCCA
>CANXYI010323285.1:0-15043 GCA_948208565.1 Hura crepitans | reverse complement strand
CTTTTAGCTGTCATTTTGCACTACCCTTGAAGAATTCTAACTTCTACATCAAAATATAGGTTATTGAAAACTTCATGAAGGGTTGCCAAAATTTTCGATGTAGATAAATGGAAGTGACCACTACGAAGTCAAAGCTACCGGGAGTCTAATCCAACAAACCGCATCCAAATCCAAGGTCTAATGAAGTTGAAATGAATGTCGAAACTTCATATTTTCAAAATTTTTTATCTGCTCATTTGTCGTAGATGGAGGTTGGATGATGGGTGGATTAAAAGCGTCTTGTCGTCAAGAGTCCATGGCTAGCCTCGGTTACTTGTTTTGACATTAGAATCTCCTTGAGTCATAAAAGAAAAGTTGAATGGTAAAAATGAACTTTGTCTTCGTTCTTTTTTTTAAAAGAAAAATTCTCTCTCTACTAGAATGAAGTTGCTAGAATCTTTGAGTGGCCAAAAATGATAGAGGTGGAGGGTGGAGGTTAAGTAGAAAAAGAAGAAGACGAAGAAGAAGAAGAAGAAGAAGGAGAAGAAATAAAAATAAAGAAAAAAAAATGTTTACATAAAGTAAAAAAAAATATTTACATAAAGGAAAAAAAAAGAGAAATTGGAGTTGGCTGAGACAAGTGCAAGTTGCTGCATTGTCTCAATTTCAACGTTTGAAATTTCCTTTTTCTATTTTTAATAAATAAATAAAGACTATCCTATTCACTTTTTTTTAATAATACTTTTTCTAATTTTCTCCTCCTTTTTTTTTTGTCAGCCAATACTCTCTTTTGCCAAACTTCTCTTTCTATGACATGATAAATTCTGAGTATCTTCTTTAACTTTAAGCTTTTAGTATTTATCTCTATCCTAAAAATTAAATTCTTGAATTAATTGATATCTTGATCACCTAACATAAAATACAAAACTAACATATCACAACTAACACAATTTTAACACAAAGATTAAAAGTAAATGAAAGAGAAAGGTTTAGAGAATTAGCTCTAAGTTGTAAGTCCTTAGCTAGACTCATTTTCATCCCGATATTATCCATAAATTTAACCGATTCGATGTGAGGTTGGAATCAATTTTCCATATAAGCCTTGGGGTGATATCCATATACTTTGAAGTGTTCTCTAATCTTATTATACTCAATCTCTATAGCACCAAATGTAGATAAATTTACCATTGCATGAGGTCTAATCTATCTTGACTTGAGTTTTTAAGGAATAATCTCAATCTAGTATTGTAGAGAAGCACTTTTTGACACAACACAAATTCACTTTTTTTAATATTTTTGTCATGTCATTTCTTAGTCTTTTCCTTATACATGCTACCATTTCATAAGCCTAAAATTGCAATTCATCAAGTTTATTGATATCAAGCAACCTTTTTTTTTTATAATATCTTTTCCTTCAAAATTTAAATATCTCATTGTCTAATATGTTCTATGTTTAATCAACACAAGCAAATGACAAGCTTTTCTGGATATGAATTGGCATAGAGTTGTACAATCGGAGTTTTGAAAGTCATTTTATATGCCTAAAATGCATCATCTCGGTGCAGTGCCCCAACTTTTCTTAAAGAGCTCACCGTTTTCTCTAAAAATTCTTTCGAGTTCCTTATTTGAAACCTCCACTTAGCCACTTGTTTAAGCATGATAAGAAGTGGCTACCTTGCAATGAACCCCATACATTTTGAGAAAAGTCTTGAAGTGATAATCGCAAAAACATTTTCCATATAACTAATAATAGCTCTTAGGGTGCCAAATCTTGTAAAATTATTTTCTTTTCTAAAAAATTGCACCATAATCTTGGCAACATTTGTTCTTATAACTATGGCTTCAATCCACTTATAACATAAACAACATATACAAGAGTGTTTTCATTGCCATTGGATAATGAAAATGGCCCCATGAAGTCTATTCCCAAAACATAAAAAATTTCACATCCTTGAATATTGGTTAATGGCATCTCATCCTTTTTAGAAGTATTCCCTACTCTTTAACACCAATCACAACTTGCCATAAATACTTAAGCATCTTTTTTAAAATAGTTGGCTAATAGAACTTGCATGGCAAGACTTTGGCCACTGTTTTATTTGCCCTTAAGTAACAACTAGTTTTTTTTATCCTGGCAAGAATTTAAAATTTCTATTGTTTTCTATTCTAAGATATGCCTTTTAATCATTTGGTTAACACAAATCTTATAACGATATGGATCCTCCACATGTAATACTTCACATTCGCTAAAGATTTCTTCTTTTGTTGAAAGGACATGTCCTTAAATAGCTAATTCCTTGCAAGTTAGCTAAATCAATGAACCAAGGGACCATAGACTTTGAAGATATAAAAATGATCATTTCATCAGGAAATTTAGATTTGATCTCCCTTTCATCAATGATAAATTTTCAAGTCTAGAGAGGTGATTTACTACTTGTTGATGCCTTTTTTATTTTTTAACTCCAAATCAAACTTTTGTAGTAAAAGCACCTATCGAATTAGGTGAGGTTTGGCATCCTTTTTTGCAAATAAGTACCTTAAGGCTAAATGATTGTTGAAAACCACATACTTTAAGCCTATTAAATATTATCTAATATTCTCAAATGCAAATACTATGGTAGGTAACTCATTCTCTATAGTGATGTAATTTAATTGAGCCCTACCTAATGTATGACTTGTGTAATATATAACATGAAATATTTTATCATTTTTTTTGCCTAAAAGAACCGTAATGGCATAGCACTTGCGTCACACAACAATTTAAATGGTTTAGTTTAATTTGATGCCATAATAATAGAGTAGTCACTAGCTTCTCTTTTTGCAAGTTAAATGTCTACACACACTTATGATCAAAGTTAAATTTCACGTCCTTGGCTAAAAGATTAAACAAAGGCCTTGCAATCTTAGAGAAATCTTTAATGAAATTCCTCTAGAAACTAACATGCCTTAGGAAACTCCTCACACTAAGGATGGTGACAATTTTTTAATAACCTCAACTTTGGCCCTATCAACTTCAATGCCCTTTTTTTGAATTTTTATGAGCAAGCACAATACCATCTTGTACAATGAAATGACACTTTTTCTAATATAAAGGCAAATTGGTCTCTTCACATCTTTATAATACTAATGAGAGATTATGCAAGCATAATTCAAATGTAAGACCATATAATGCAAAGTCATTTATGAAAATCTCTAAGAATTTCTCAATATCATGCAACTTTAAAAGGTCATCGGTGCATTACATAGCCCAAAAGGCATTCTCTTATATGTAAATGTTCTATAAGGGCATGTAAATATGGTCTGTTATTAGTTTTCGGGTGCAATAAGAATTTGATAATAACTCGAATACCCATCAAAGAAATAAAAAAAATTATTTTTGATTAATCTCTTAAGCATTTGATTAATGAATGGTAATAGAAAATGGTCTTTCCTAGTGGCAGAATTTAACTTATTATAGTCAATGCAAACTCTTCAACCACAAACTATTTAAGTAGGTAACAATTCATTATTCTCATTTTGCACCACAATTACTCCCCCCTCTTTTTGGGAAATACTTGATTCAGACTCTCCCATGCTTTATCGAAGATAGGATAGACAATACCTATATCAAAGAGTTTTACTATCTCCTTTTTTGCTACTTTTTGTATGGTGGGATTAAGTCTATTTTAAGGTTGAATGCATGGTTTGTAGTTCTCTTCCATTAAAATCTTGTGCATGCAAAGTGAAGTTGATATCCCTTTAATGTCTTTATCCTCTATCCAATGGCTTTCTTATTCTTTCTTACCACTTGCAAGAATAATTCTTATTCTAAACCTGTCAAATTAGAAGAGATAATAATTGGACAAGTATTACACTCAAGATATATATATTATGAGGAGATAAAGGGTTTGAGTTCAAAAATAGAGTTGTCCCCTTCTTTTGGTAGCTCATCTTTCTATCATCAATTTTTTTTTTCAATTAACCATTCCTTCTTCAAAGTTTCAACTCCCTTTTTCAATTTTGGATCTTATTTTTCTAGTGTGATAGAATTAAGAAGTCATCTCTCCAAATGGTCTTTCATTCTCATTACCCTTTTCACTTCTAAAACTTTATCTCTAATGCACTTCACTTTAGAACAAAGCTCATTGTAAGAAAAAAGGGTTCTTCGTTGCTTCATGAACATCAAAAGATATTTTCTCACTATTTAGCCTCAAGATAAGCATTCCTTATTTTTACATCAATCATTATTTTTTATATGTTAAAATATAGCTTTCCTAATATTAAAAGAACCTCTCTTTTTTAATATTAAAAGAACCTCTCTATCCACCTCCATATCCAATACCACAAAGTCTACTAGGAAAATGAATTTGTCAACTTTGACAAAAACATCTTCCACATTTCCACTTGGCTTCTTGATAGATTTATTCATAAATTAAAAGATCATTCTTGCCTTTGTAATCTCTTAATGCCTAATTTCTTAAAAATTGAAAAAGGCATAAAATTAATGCTTACACCAAGATCACACAAAGCCTTATAAAAACAAATGGTACTTAAGACATAAGGGATAATAAAGCTCCTTCAATCTTTCAACTTTATAGGCAATTTATTTTGAATGACTGCACTACATTCACTAGTAAGTGCTATAGTTCCATGCTCTTCAATCTTCATTTTCTAGATAAGATATCCTATAAAAATATTGCATATAAAAGAATTTGAGAAATAGCTTTAACAAATAGAATATTGATATGTAATTGCTTAAACACATCTAGAAACTTAGAAAATTAAGCATCGAATTTATCCATCTAAGCTCTTTTGAGGTATGGTAACATGGAGATGTCATACATAACAAGATTAGATATAGATATTTTTTTACCTTTACCATTCCATTTGGTGTTTCACTTGACTTATGTGGCAATAGAGATATAGATGTATCGCATCTTCTTTTTACATGTTGATGTCTACAAGTTTGTCTTCTTCTTTAGACAAAGGTGCATCTCTATTCATCTCTTAGCATGTATCCAGTTCCAAGTACCCAACTTGCTTTTCTCCTTTCAAAGTGATTGCATTAATGTGCTCTCTTAAATTTTTCTCGGTATTTCTTGGGAGTTGGCCTTGTTGGCTTTGATTCATCATGTTAGCTAATTGCCATGTTTAAGCCTTAAAGATTTTCATTGAAGCTTCTTTATTTTTGATGAAAGCTTATTAGTCTTTAATAAGGGCTTCTTATTGTTGCATTCTTACCTCCAATTGATTGTAAAGTTTTGTAACCAAAACTTCTAATGCTTGCTTCTTTTTTTTTATGGCGGACATAGGAAATTAGGAGGTTGTTAAAGAAGTGGAGCTCTTATTTGGTTGTTGCCACTCCAAGAAAAATTTGAGTTCCTCTAACTCATATTATACGTTTCACTATAAAGGTTATTCATATTGCCTAAATTCCATTATCTTTGATAGAGTACATATTTTGCATATATTTGATTGATTTTTGATATGGATATTAATGTGATTATACTCAGAAAAAGTTCATTTGCTTGGGTTTTTGTTTATTTTGATAAGATAAAGAAAATGATGAATTTCAGGTGTTTAATGTTGTCATTTTAGAAGTTATCTTAGAGTTGTTGATTATTGTGTTGTGGGCATAATGCAGAGAGTGTAAAACTATTCCTATTATGGGCATAATGAGCATAACCAATAGAGTTAGAGTTTCAGTCTACTTTTAGAAATTGAATTGATGCAAATTTGACTTCTTAATCTTAGGAAACAGTCTAATCTGGTCTTTAAAATAGAAAGAACTAATTTTTAGGAGATAGAAGAGGGGATTGTATTTATCTAAGATTTATTTTTCCATTATTATTCTTAGGTCTCCTACTCCAATTAGGAGTTTTAATTTTAGTAAAAAATGGAGCAGATATATTATGAACAACGCTCTTTTTGCCTCTGAAAAACATCAAACTTATGTTTTCGCTCCTTTCTGCATTTTATTTTCATAAACTTGAATTGCTAAATACCTTATCTCAGTTAAAGGACAATTGAAGTTTGAATTCCAGCTTTTGTGAGATCTAATTGGGTTTGATTATTTTTAACTTCTAGCACTTATATTATTTTTTTGTGTTCATATTTTATGTGATTTTTATATTTATGCAATAGGCATTATTGTATAGTTTTAGGAATTGCATATCACTATATAAATTAATTAGATCCGTAGTTGTCTTCTTAATTTGTAATGAGTGGTACATTTGAATGAATAGGTGTGACCAAGCACTTATATAATTCTAAGAAATAATATAACCTGACTTAAATCAATTAACCTTTTTATATTAGTTAGTTTGAATTAGTTTTTTCTAATTTTTAATACGATCAGTTAATTAAATTGTGAGAGCCTTTCTTATGGCTATTCATTGATTAGGGCTAATTAGTGAGCTTTTCGTAATTAGTTTAAACCTAAGGAAATATTGGTTGTTTGAAGTTTTTTCGACAACTATAACTGATTTGGTGGAAAATGATAAGAACAAATTTTGCATTTGTGATCAATTGCAGGATTGAAATGGATATTGAACCTTTGACTGAGAATCTTTAATATTGATTTCTTACTACGTTTAATTTCTATTTTATTTAATTATTATCGACAATTTAATTTTTAATGATTTAAAAGCCCCTAATTATTTATTTTTATTATTAAAGGAAAGAATTGAATTCCACTCAATCCCTGTAGGATCAACTCCACTCACTGTATTACAATTAATTTGTTTAGAAAAGTAGGTTTATTATTGGTGGTTTTGACATCCATTAATTTTTAGCACCATTATCGAGGATTGATTTTAATTAGTCTTTGATTCTTCTGAATGACTTGATATCTTCATGCAGGTGACTTAGAATTTAATTATGAGACTGAGAAAACTATAAAGATTTTAAGGAAATAAGCTAAATTACGTAACTTGGCTTCTCAATCCATAATTTCTAAAACAGAGAAAGTAGTTTAGCAGAAATTGAAAGTAATTCATCAAGTGATTAAGAAGAAATGGCTAATGATAATAAGACATTAAGAGAATTAGCTACCATTCCTCTAAACCAAAAGCCACCATGCATCAATTATCTAACCTTAACTGTGTCGTTTGAGCTAAAGTCGGGGCTGATACACTTTCTCCCTACATTTTATGGCTTGGAAAATAAAGACTTACACAAACACTTGAAGGAATTTTATGTGGTCCGTTCTAGCATGAGACCATATGGGATTACTAAAGAAAAAGTTAAGTTAATGCAATTTCCATTTTCTTTGGTGAATTTTATGAAGGAATGGATGTATATTTGCTGCCAAGATCTATTAACAAATGGGATGGTGTGGTGTGCCAATTTTTGGATAAGTTTTTTCTTTCTTCTGGAGCTACCAGAAGAGAGATTTATGGCATAAAGCAAAAGGATGTAAATTGTTGCATGATTATTGGGAAAGATTTAAGAGATTATGTGTGTTGTGCCCACAACATAGGATGTCAGAATAGCTACTTATCTAGAGTTTTTATAAGGGAATGATACTTATGAAAATAAAGATGATAGATACTACTCATGGAGGAGCAATTGTCAATAAAACACCTCAAGCAACTTATGATCTAATTTCTACCATGGTGACTAATTCATAGCAATTTAGAACATCACACAAACCTCTTGGAAAGGTTCATAAGGTAGGTATTCATTCCTTAGAAGCTCATATTTCTCAATTGACTCACTTGTTTCAAAATTTTATTGTAGATTAAGAACAACTAGTTAAGGTATATGGGATTTGTGCTTAATCTAATCACCCAATTGACATGTGTCTAACACTCTAAGAGGATAAACAAGAGTATACAAATACAGTAAAGGGATTTTCAAGACCACCTTAAAGAAAGTATGATCCTTACTCGAACACTTATAATGCTGGGGGGAGAGATCACCCCAAATAATTATCAAAATTACCAACAAAGGCAACCAACCCCAGCATATCAGAATTTTGACAAATTAAATGGGTGCCTTAAGGATACGGTTAAAAGTTTTATCACTGCAACAAACTAGAGGATGCAAAACTTCAAAAGTTGGCTTAGTTAAATGGCCACCTTATTAAGCTAGCTAGAATCCTAAAGGAGGTTACCATCCTAACTAAATGTGAATCCTAAACCCAATGCTAATGTTGTGGTAAGTGGGAAAGAGCTATCTGAAGTGAGTCACTAGAAATGTTATGCCCATAACATAAATGCAAAATTAGAAACTAAGGTTGCAGTTTTTAAAAGGTGAACCACTAATCAATAAGACAAGACTTAAATGTGAAGCAGTAGCCGTTAGACCTCCTTTCACCCAACGATTCACTAATATAAAGAAAGATAAAGATGAGAGGAACATACTAGAAGTTTTTTAAAAATTGAACCTAAACATACCTTTATTGGATGCTATCAAGCAAGTACCTAAGTACACTAAATTCTTAAAAAAGATTTATACCAATAGGAAAAAATAAAAAGGCTACCAAAAGGTATATTTGAATGAAAGTATTTTTATTGTGCTCTAAGGGAGGATTCCTCCTAAATGCAAAGATCAAGGTATGTTTGCTATTCCTTGTCAAGTAAGAGAGTTAGGTATCAAATGAGTTGTGTGATCTAGTGTGTCTGTCAATGTGATGCCTTCATATATTTATAAATCCTTAAATATGGGTCAATTGATTGAAATGAGTGTTGTGATACAATTAGCAGATAGGTCCATTGTGTATCATGAAGGGATATTACAAGATGTCTTAGTCTAGGTGGGAAGACTGGTATACCTAGCTGACTTCTTTGTTGTCCATGTGAAAGATGATTAATCCCTTAACACATATGAAATTTTGCTAGGAAGACTATTTTTAATTACCTCTGAAGAAGATATATTATCACAATGGTACTTTAACCATGGAATTTGCTTGGAAAAAATTAATTTCAATATTTATGAGGCTTTTAAAGACCCTATGTCTATTTTTAATGTGTGTGGCATAGATGTGTTTAGACCCCTTGTGTATAAAATGTTTGAATTTAATCACAAGGATAAATTAAATACTATTTTGTGTGAGAATCTGAATAAAAATAGCATTGGTGACATAGAGAAAAACTTTGTTTTAAATGACACATTGCAAGAAATTTTTCATAACATGGATAATAACTAGCTTTTGCAACGTGTTGTTTCCATTGTAGAGTTACCTAGCAACCACGCTAAACTTCTACTTCCATTATGTAGACACCTAAGTTAGAGTTAAAGTCATAACTAGATCATTTTAAGTATGTTGTCTTAGGGAAAGACGAAACCTTACCAGTAATCATCTTTAACAAACTTGACAAGGCTAAAGAAGAGGAGTTGGTTTTTATCCTGAGGACACATAAAGAAGCTATTAGGTAGACTATAGCTAATCTTAAAGGAATCAACCCTTCTATATGCATGCATTGAATACACCTAGAGGAAAATGGCAAACCAACTCGTGAGGCATAATATCGGCTTAACCCTTTATGATGGAAGTGGTCAAGAAGGTGGTTTAGCGACTTCTTGATGCATATGTGATATACCTAATTTTTAATAGCAAATAGGTAAGGTTTTGTTCAGGTAGTTCCTAAAGAAAATATGTATAATGGTTATTACAAATGATGAAGGTGAGCTAGTACCTACACGAGTCCAAAATGGGTTGCGTATTTGCATTGATTATAGATAGCTTAATGCATTAATAGGTTTCCCTCTTCCATATATTAATTAGATGCTTAAATGTTTGGTAGGTAGATCGTATTACTGTTAATTGGATAGTTATAATGGCTTTTACCAAATTCTTTTAGCACCTAAAGATTAAGAAAAAAAATAACTTTTACATGCCCTTTTGGTATCTTCACTTATAAAAAAATGCCATTCAGATTATGTAATGCACTAGCAACCTTCCAGTAATGTATGGTTAGT
This sequence comes from Hura crepitans, assembly GCA_948208565.1. NCBI lineage: Eukaryota > Viridiplantae > Streptophyta > Magnoliopsida > Malpighiales > Euphorbiaceae > Hura > Hura crepitans. The sequence goes on along the minus strand of CANXYI010323285.1, from coordinate 5,161 downwards.
ATTTTTTCTAACTTTGTTGAAAATATTATTAAAGTGTTCATGGATGACTTCACTATGTATGGTAATTCATTTGATGAATGTTTGATTAATTTGACCAAAGTGCTTTAACGATGTATAGAGAAAAATTTGGTTTTGAATTATAAGAAATGTCATTTCATGGTTGAACAAGGTCTAATCTTAAAGCACATAATTTCTAAGCAAGGAATAAAAGTAGATAAATTTAAAATGAATGTTGTAAGGTCATTGCCTTACCTTATAAGTTTGCTAGAGGTTCACTCTTTTGTTGGTCATATAGGCTTTTATAAGAGATTTTTCAAAGATAGTTTAACCATTTTACTAACTTTTGCAAAAAAAAAATGTTAATTTCTGATTTGATAATGCTTCTAAAATAGCCTTTGATACACTCAAGTAGATGCTTATCACAGTGCCAATTATCCTATTAGGTGATTAGAGCTTGCCTTTGAAATAATGTGTGATGCTAGTAACCATGATATGGGCACTATATTAGGACAATGACATGGGAAAGAACCACATATCATATACTATGTATCTCACACATTTGATATTGCTCAATGCAATTATTCCACGACCAAAAAAGAGCTTTTAGCTATCATATTTATATTAGAAAAATTCTATTCATATTTATTAGGCATTAAAGTTATTGTATTTTCTGACCACGCAACTTTGAAATATCTCTTGTGAAAAAAAGAGCGAAGCTTGAACTGATTCATTAGATCCTATTATTGCAAGAGCTTGACATTAAGATATGTGATAAGAAGGGATTCGACAACTTAGAGGCTAACCATCTTAGTAGGCTTTCGATCCAAGGTCATACACATTCACTTAAGGATGACTTCCTAGATGTGTATTTGTTTTCTATTATTGAAGCCTTACATTGTTATGCTAACATTGTGAATTTTTTAATTTCTAAGTAATTGCTAAATGATTTATCTAGAATTGAGAAAGAAAAAATAATAAGGGAAGCTAGACACAATATATGGGATGAACTTTATTTATTATGATCAAATTATACATAGGTGTGTTCCTAAATCTGAGATATAATCCATTCTAAATTTTTGCCATTCACATGCTTTGGTGGCTCTTTTGGGTCGAAAAGGATAGCTAGAAAATTTTTAGAATATGGATTATTTTGGCCTCATATTCACCGTGACTCTTACATGTTCTATAAATCCTATTCTAATTGTCAAAAAATATGGAAATTTGAATCCACGTAATCAAATGCCATTAAATCCCATTCTAGTTTATAAAGTGTTTGAAATATGGGGCATGGATTTTATAGGTATTTTCCTTCTTATTTTGGTCATAATTGTATTCTAGTTATTGTTAATTATGTCTCAAAATTAGTAGAAGCTAAAGCCACTAAAACTAAACATGAGAAAGTTGTTATAGACTTTGTGAAATCTAATGTTTTCAATAGATTTGAGTGCCTAAGGCAATCATTAGTGACAGAGGAACACATTTCTACAATAAAGTCATGTTACCCTTTTCAAGAAATAAAGTGTTATACCTCGTACATCAACTACATGCCACCACCAAATAAGTGGTCAAGTGGAAATTTCAAACTGTGAGATCAAATCCATACTTGAGAAAATGGTCAATCCAAGTAGGAAATACTAGAGTTTGAGAATGGATTATGCCTTATGGTTATATCAAATTGCCTATAAGACACTTAAAGGTATGTCTTCATATCGCTTGGTTTTTGGTAAAGCATGTCGCTTATTGATTAGAGCACATGTCATTTCGGGCTATAAAACAATGCAACTTAAACTTGAATGAAGATAGAGAACACTATGACTTACAGCTACAAAAGTTAGAAGAAATACAAAATGATGCTTATGACAATTTTAGGATATACAAAGACAAAACTAAGGCATTCTATGATAAAATGATCATTGGGAAATAATTTACAATGGGAGATAAAGTTTTGCTATTTAATTCCAAACTGAAATTATTCTCTTCTAAATTGAGAACTAGATGGTTAGGCTTTTTCATTGTCACTAATGTCTTCCTTCATGGTGCAGTTGAAATAAAGAGCATGGACATAAGGAAGATTTTTAAAGTCAATGGCTATTGCCTCAAACCATTTTATGAGGGATTTGATACTCAACTAGCTTTAGTGGTCACTTTGGTTGACCCATACACTATCAATTGATGTATAAGTAGGATTTATACTCTAGCTCCAAACTACCTTTCTTCTTTAGTTTTCTTTTTTCTATTGTAGTTTAATTGCATTATATGCATTTCAAGTTTTTTGCAAAAAAGGATATTAAGCTTTCTTCATATAAAAAATAGGATTGAGAATAATTTGGGTATATAATTCCATCCATTGGTAGACTTTAATTTCAAGACAACCATATTTACATCCTTTACTCAGTCTGTTATGCCCATAGTGTAATTACCCATAACCATCAATTTTGTCATGCCCTAAATTTTGATCTGATTATACAAGGATGGAGTTAGAATTAGAAGAAAAATAGGGAATGAAATAGATGTGCAGGTCGAGTAGAGTTGGTTGGTATGAACAATTAAGCAAAAAATGATGAAAAGGCAAAAAAGGGAATTACATGAGAAAGAGAAGGGCAAAATTGGAAATGCACATTTGGTGGTCAAATGGTGAGAGGAACATGTGTAAAAGAGTAAGAAATATGAATTGGACATGTGAGGAACATGAAAATGTGGAAAGAATAAGATTCAAGAAATGGTCTCGGTGAATAATGGCACCTAGGACGTGAATAGTACTTCCCAGGCTCGAGTGGAATTAACCTAATCACATGGTAGGATAAAATATAAGATGAATTATGTCACACTCCCTACCTATCTCTATGTGAAATAGGCAAAGGGTGTGACATTTAATGGTATCAGAATGGGTTTAGGCAGTCCTAAGTGTGCATACATGAGTGCCTTAAGTTTAGGAAGTAGGTAGAGTCGAGCTACACTGTCTGATGTTGCTTAATTGTTTTATTTTAGCTGAAAGGTACGATGAGTGAGCAGACGCCTTCTGAGAAGGGAGAAGAGGTGGCGAGCTATGCCCCCACGATTGTATTAGGACAGGAGGGGAGTGCAGATACCCCTAAAGCTAGTAATGTTGCCAGAAGGCAGCCACTGCCTCGCCCTCAGCCTCAGCTACAATAGATGTTTGAGATATAGGTATCCCCTGAGCTGCTGCAACAGATAGTCAATTTGTTGAGGCAACTGCAGCACCTACTCTTACACCACCACCGCCACCACTACCTCTACCATCGGTGATAGTCACTGCTCCAGCTCCTTCAGCTCCACAGAAGAATTCCTTAGAAAGAGTCAGAAAATACGGAGCGATAAATTTCCTCGGGGCTAAAGAGGATGATGCCATGACAGCTGAGTATTGGCTTGAGAGGACGACATGGATACTAGAGGAAATAGATTATCCTGGGGCAGAGTATGTCAGATGTGCCTCATCAATATTACAAGGAGATATATATCACTGGTGGAACAGATTAAAAAGGGGCAAGACGGCTGAGGAATTGACGTGGGCTTACTTTCAAAAAGAGTTTAAGGAAAGATACCTTCCTAATGCCTATGTTGACAAAAAAAGGCAGGACTTCTTCAACCTCAAGTAGGGTAGAATGTCAATATTAGAATATGAGAAGGAATTCGACCACCTGAGCAGATACGCAGCAGAATTCCTCCCCAATGATACAGAGAAGTGTAAACATTTTGAGAGTGGTTTAAATGCAGACCTCAAGGTACCAGTGATGACTAAGCAGATCAGAGAACTTTCTAAGTTGGTAGCATTTTCTTATAGAGTGGAAGAGGCGACGTAAGAGAGGAGGGAATTCTTTCAGAGGAAGAGGCCTTTTACAGCAGGCCAGACTAGTGCAGCTCCAGGAGGGAGCAAGAGACCGAGGGATGAGTTTCAAGGGCAAGTATCCCAAAGACAATAGGGTTTACAGACACCGAGAGCAACCCAATCAAAACGGGCTAGCCAGAGTCATGCCTCTAGACCTCGACTGCCTTCTTTACAATAGGCATCGAATGCCCCTATGTCCACTGCAAGGGGTGCTATTTAGAAATGTGAGATATGCCAGAAATGACATTCGGGGCAGTGCTGGTTTCAGAGAGGAGGTTGCTTTATATGCGGCTCATAAGACCATTGGAAGAAAGAGTGTCTGCAGAGAACTATAGAACCACATTAGACTTAGGCCTCACTAGCAGCAGTAGTAGGTAGACCAGGTAGGCCACCTAGACAAGAACAACCTACCACTGGTCAGAGGGGTAGACCTGAGGCGAGAGCACCGGCACAACAGTATGCAGTTCGTGCACGAGATGAGGCAGAAGCTCCTAATGTGATTGCCGATACCTTTCTTCTCCTTGACACCCTAGTTATTACTTTGATAGATCTAGGATCTACGCATTCCTATATCTGTACTACACAAGCTAGGGATAGAGAACTAGAGCCTGAACTTATTGATCTAGACATACAAGTGAGTAACCCAATAGGTCAGAGTGTGATGGTGAATACAATCTATAGGCACTGTCCTCTGACAATTCAAGAGTAGATATTCCCAGCTGACTTAATTGAACTTCCTTTCAATGAATTCGATATAATATTAGGTATGGATTGGCTGTCAGAGCACAAAGCAGTGATAGATTATTAGAAGAAGCGGTTAAGTCTTCGAACCCCTAATTTTAGAGAAATCATGGTTTTAGGTAACAAAGACTCCTTACATAATGTAATCTCAGCCATAACAGCTAGAAGGCTTATAAGAAAGGGATGTGAGGCTTTTTTAGCGGTAGTGGTAGATACGACTGTCCAAATTCCTACCTTAGATTAGATACCAGTAGTATCTAAGTTCTCTGATGTGTTTTCAGATGAATTACTAGGGTTGCCACCACAGTGGGAGTTAGAGTTTGAGATTGAGACATACCTAGGAGTGAATCCGATCTCAATAACCCTATATAGGATGGCACTGGTGGAGTTGAAGGAATTGAAGACATAGCTGCAAGAGTTATTGGATAAAGGGTTCATCAGACCCAGTGTGTCCCCATAGGGAGCCTCAGTACTTTTTATGAAGAAAAAGGACGGATCTCTCAGGTTGTGTATTGATTATAGGCAGTTAAATCGAGTGACAGTTAAGAATAAATACCCGTTGCCTAGAATTGA